>JAGKRU010000060.1:56361-246239 GCA_022884055.1 Russula griseocarnosa | reverse complement strand
AAAAAAAAAGAGAGAGAACTCCCAGCTCACATCCTGAAGTGTCACAGTTCATTCTCATTTAATTATGCCCCAGGCATTAGGTGAACTAATGGCAAAGGCGTTGAAAGAAACTGGTTGGTGCTTAATGGAATCGCCCCTTCTGTTTCCATGATGGGCCCAGGCAGTGGTGGGATACACTTGATAACATTTGTACTACACTGAACTGGTGGAAAACCATTTCATTATGTGAGTAGCAAATTCATTTACAGGTTCATTTTATGATTGAGGCTGGTGGCAGTATCTGCTCTTCTTCAAAAACTGTTGCTTGCAATCCAGAAGCAATTATCCATCATTGAGCATTTACTGTGTTCACCAAAAGCCTTTAAGATGAGAATAATGAGAAACTCATAAATGGGAGGGGCAGGTACAGATACTGTGGGCAAACCACAATGAAATCCAATTCAGTTAGCTATTTTGCGGAATCTGATTGGTCAGTTTCTCGACTAAATTGAATTTTCATTGCAGTTTGCCCGCAGTGAGAGTTGGGAGGCAGATCGTACCCTGCCATGTCCTTACAAAATACCCAAGAGAGTAAGTTAGCTACGTTAGTGTGTAATGCTCTGAGACTGATTGCTAATTCTCTGAAATAATAGAGATCACATTTGCTGAAGTCAAACATCAATTGTCTCATGAGGAACATGAGTGCATTGAGAAGGAAGGCATGGTAGACCTTGATGATGCAAGCCTAAGTACATTTATTATTGCTGCTCTTGAGCTGGAGGAAGCCCAGTAAGTTGCAACAGGATCTTATGGATAACATTTCGAAGTGTTGATAAATGATAAGGCAACTCATCATTCTCAATGTCAAGAATGCAAACAAAACACCAATGCAGCAGACTGTCATTCAGCAACAATAAACCAACCTTCTCAAGAGGCTCAGAAATTCATCGCTGTCTGGCATAAATTATGCCAGGCTCAACTTGTATCTTGCCAGCTGTATATTCCCTTATCATTTTCTTCAGAGAATTGTTCTCTGATTTATACTGGTGGTATCGAGGACATTGAGGATTGTCTCCACTTTGCCCAAGCATCTGAAGCATTGACTAAACTCACTGCCAACTCATAAAGCAGACATATGCCAGCTGGTATAAAGTCGCAACATCTCTACCCACAGCAACAATACACTCAATTCCAAACCTTCAAGAGCAAACAGAAAACAAGATCAAGATATCTACTCTATAATACAATAGTGCAGAGATGCCCTTCTTCAGCTGTGTGGGCCAGGTGTCTGAGAGAAAATGCTGCAGAAACTTAGCACAAAGGACATCAAGGATTGAGTGAGAAAGTGCTCATTGAGGAGGAAAAGGAAGAGTCTAGATGAACATGCACTATGGCTGGATGCAGGAATTGTTACTGGCACTGTTCAGTTCGCTTTCTGGCCAGTCCTCACTGCTCAGTTCCTATTATTCATCTCTTTCATTGTTCCTTCTTTTTGTCACTTTCTTTATTGTTTTGGTTTTGTGTCATGTTGTGTTTTCTGTTGTGTCAGAGCATCGCTCTATTTGTGGTTTTGTATTCCATATAAACTGCAGATGAGTGGGACATTATCCTTAGCCTTATCCCCACTCTCTGAGGTTAGTACTTTGCCTCTATCTCTTCATATAGCCTTATCCCCACTCTCTGCAGTCCCTGGTCTCAAGTGACACAAGGGCCCTTCTGGTCGCATTATAACAGGAATACCAGGCAACACAGGAATACCAGGCAACCAAGGAAGGTATGACTGACAATGTCCCTACTGGGACATTCAGTCCACATTTGGCTGTGGGGAGGGCTACAGGACACGTCATGGATATGGTACTCAACAACAGGTGATGAAATCAGTAATGGTGTTTCTACGGGAGCCTGTAAGTACCTAGTTCCCATTTGAAGAAGCATTTGAAGCTGATATAACCTCACTGCCCAACAGACCTTCATTGAATGGCTAAAGTGTCATACGCGAGCTTTAAGATGGAAAGAAGAAATTCAGCTAATTGAGGAGGAAATGCTATGCTTTTGATTTTTGCTTGTGAAAGGTGAACTGATGGGAGCAATGAGCCCATCTTAGGGCAACTGTTTCTTCTCACCTCTGAGAAGGCTTGGAGGCATATGCAGCTGAGAATGCAGCTGCGGAGTGCTGCAGGCTTATATCTTGGTCAAATACTGGGCAGCTATGTGCCAATGTGCAGGACAAGTATCGGAGAACCATTTAAAGAACCAGGAGGATGCTGCAGGGTTGACAATGCTTGACATTAAAGTTGAAGCAGATGAATGTGATAACAACTTAGCAGCTGATTGAGAATGTCATGTCAAATAAATTTTTAACAGAAAAGCATTTACATTTATGAAAATGGTTCATACACTGAAAGAGACATTACAATGTGAAAATACATTGATGCTCAAATGAGATATAACCTGGATCATACATTATCATGTGGGTGATAAGGAAGAGGCCATGATTAGATGTCATAATGCTGTGCTAATAATGTGGAGTAGACCAGCATCTGCACCATGTTTATATATAATGTTAGCAATGAGGAAGAGGTGGCAACAAGATGTTATAACCATGTGCATAGTCCAGTGCAGCTGGGATGTGGATGCTGATACATACATTATAATGTAGAGTTGTGAGCCGGCAGAAATGGGAACCATGCATTATAATGTGAGCAAAGAGGAAGAGACAGCAATGAAGCATTATAATATGTACATAGTGCCAGTGTAGATGCCAGAATGCTGTATTATAACGTGTAGTTGTGGGCTAGCAGAAATGGGAATCATGCATCATAATGTGAGCGAAGAGGAAGAGACAGCAATAAGGCATTATAATATGTATAAAGTGTGCCAGTGTAGATGCGCACACTGCATTATAATGTGAAGTTGTGGGCTGGCAGCAATGGGAACCCTGGATATAATGTGAGCAACGAGGAAGAGACAGTGACAAGACATTATAACAAGTACACTAGGATATGGATGCTGGCACCTACATTATAACATATAGCTGTGGGCCAGCAGAATGGGAACTGTAGGTTATAATGTGAGCAACAAGAAAAGAGGCAGGATATGCCAGTGGATGCTGGCACATACATTATAACTTGGAGTTGTGGGCCAGCGAAAACCATGGATTATAATGTGAGTGATGACAGTAAAGATGTTATAATACATACAGATGCCAGTACAGCTGAGATGTGGACACTGGCGATGAAAAGTTATAACATGAAGTAGACCAGCAGGATGTTAGACCATATGTTATAACATGAAGGAGGGAGAGACTGAGCAGGGGACAGTAGGATGATAGCTAGTTATAGCACAAGTTATAAAGTTTGAGGCATCTGAATGTCCTTGCTGCTAAGGTGGCACATTATTACATGTTGGTCTGCATTAAACATGCTACATTACAAAGTGGCTACATAGATACCTTGATTGATCACATAATTTGATTGCTGCATGTTGAGACTGGAAATATGGAATGAGTGAGGAGATCAACAAAGTGAGAGTGGGATTGCCATCAATTTTAAAGTCATTAATCATTGCTGGGGCCTGAGCCATCCAGTTCTTCTTACTAGAGGGGCCCACTGTCAAAGAAGCTAAAGGGTTGAACACCTCATACATAACTTGCATGCATTTGTTAGGAGTCCAAGAGTTGGGTAAGAACCTGATGCTGAGCTAAAAGATGACATAGAAGGATGATTCCAAGTCATAGACAAATGTGTGATTAATTGTAAGGTCCTCCACAAGATTAGCAGCCATGAACTGCCAGGTGCCCTATGTCCAATTCATGAGTACCCACTGTAGCATATTAACAGAAACTCAACCCTTACTGTATGCATAGCACAACATGGTTTATCCTCTGGCAAGTTCATGTCTTTACATAGATCCCAATTAATAAGAAGACCACCATTGAAATTCTTATCAGACATGATAAGAATGTTTTTGGGGCTTATATTATGATGAAGGATCCCCAGCTTGATGGCAGAGCTATGAGCTATGGGCATAGGTGATTTAGAGTAGACTTCTACTCTATGAATGAAAAACTTACCAATTAAAGCAGCATGAACTGCATGCACCATATCCTAACTGCATTTAAATCTGTCAAGGGGCTGGCCTATGTCATCTAGTATAAGGTGATAATGGTAATGTCTGATCAGACTATAGGTGTACTTGGGGTTGTAATTGTTATCCACAAAGTCATTGCTTCATGTTGAATGATAGATATTGTCACCTACAGTATATCTCCTGAGTTAGAGCAAGTAGGACATTATACACTTTGGCTTTGAAGAAACTTAAATAAATGTCACCTTCCTTCAGTACTCTATTTCCAATGAGTCTCTAGGAATCCTTCATGAAAATGATCCTCTTCCTTTAAATATCATAGCCAATAGATGTTCAAAGTTCAACATTCAACTGGAATCAAAAATGATGCAATGGGGGCATGATAACATATTGGAAGGGGTTTTCAGTTATGAAGCTTAAAATAAATATAACCAACAATGGGTCTGCAACTTCTCTAGCTCCTTGAATTCCTTGACAGCCTTAATAGTGTCCCTGATCTCTTTAGGGTAGGCCAGTCTGACACTAGTGTTTTTGCCTTATATGTAGGGTGGCGAATGATCAAAACAAATCAAAAAATTAAACAACCCAGGCTCATTATTGTAGTATATTGGCACAGTAACAATAACATCACTATGGTCCCACCAAATGAGCTGTGCATAGTTACTACAAATGAGAATGAAGAACATGTGGGTCCAGTACTGTGCGCTCATCTGTAAGGTAGCATAGGTTGTAATTTGGCCACAAGTAGTCTAAGATGCTATTGAAGTTTTTATGAATGAATTGGGGGGAAGGATGGTGTTTTGCCAGAGCAGGACTTTCCAGATTGTAGAAAGATGACAAAAGGATTGTTATCATGAGAGTTTTTGAACTCAATAAAGACCTCAATGGTAGAAGATTTAACACCATAAAATAGATGGTCCTTGGGATACACTGAACAATCAGGTTTGATGTTGAAGGGAAAATTGGTCGTTCCTCTTTCCTTTAGTCCTGAGGTATAATAAATTTAGAAATTTTTTAGATAGAAGTTAAGAGTAACGTTCTGAAAGGAAAAATAAATATGACAGTAAAATAAAACTCATAGAACATACAAATGGCTCATACATTCCAGCCTCCTCCTTACTTAAGAGAACATGTTTGAATAGGCCTTTCAAAAATGATCGCACATCTTAGAGTGATGATAACTTGGACTCAGGTAAAAACTCGAAGAGAAAAGTGTCAATGGGCATGGGACCAACAAAAAAGGGCGACATCTTAGATGCTATATCCAAATAATACTTGACACCCTTGCCTATAGGTCATTCTTCAAAACAATGAAGAGTGCAATGGCCTGTATGGATAGATCAATAGCTCACTGATAAATTCACACCTTCATGCATACTGTCTCTCATAAAGCATATATAACATGCTAGACCAGGTGCTTCATACTTCTATGCTTTTCCTAATATTTTGCCATGGCGCCTGAGCCATACTGCAGAGAGCACCCCAAAGATATTGCATCAAAAAATATACATCTTGCTCACGTCACATTCTATGCTACTCATAATATCTGGTATGCATCCAATCGCTCACTGGAATGTTAGCCCATTTATGCACATTGTTCCTTATAAAGTATGCATAGCATACTCTATCTCCCTTAAAGTCAGGCACTGCATGCTCTAGTACACTTCCTGATATGCCCATCACTGTGCTAGGGCCATACTTTAGAGAGATCCCAATGCCTGGCAGTTTCAAATTACAGTTTTGGTAGCTTCCTAATGTGACCAATATCTTGTATCAATGGCTCCTTGAGCTTCCATCCTGGTGTGGTGGAGTGGAGTGGTTAGAAATAATGGCAATGCTATTGAAGACGAATGCCCATTGGTTAAGGACATCTGGAGGGCCTATCCCAGGGGTATCTCTCAGATGCTCAGTGGTCTTCCTGCCTGCATCATAAAGGTTGGGGTGAATTACTGCTAGGATTGCACTTATAATTGCATTGGATTCAGAAATGGCATTTAGCTAGTCCAATGCAGCAGGTGAACTTAAGCTTGCAGAAACCTGAGGGTGCTGTTGTGACATTGCCTGGTTACAGAATGAGCTGCTGAAAAATAAATTCAATGAGCTGAAGCACTTACATCACAGCCTTATTGAAATCATGCTGGTGATAAGTTTACCAAACCACAAGGGCTGTCTTCCCCTGAATGAAAATACTTCAGTTCTTCATGCCAAGAGGTGCTGTTTCTAAATTTCCCATCAACAGGCGTAGCTTTTCATGCACTGCCAGCATCATGTTCTAAAATGTGTTAGCTTTTTTACTATGACATGATAGGGTAAATGAATATAAACCTGCCTGTCTAGATTCTGTCAAGATTCCTGGAAGGTACCAGGCCTATATAATACCCTGCATGTCAACAATACTGCATGGCATTAAGGCCATAACACCATTTAGTGGGGGATAGATAATGCCATCTTAGCATTTCTTCCCTTTTATCTAATGCCTTGGTTCCTGACTTTGAAGGTTTTTTTGGCATCTTATCCACATAGCATGTAATATCTTATTCTACTACCTCTATAGATAGATGATCAGCAGGTTAAGGCATATGTTATATTCTACTGACTGCAGTTGAAAAAGGCATCCAAAAGGGTAGCTGCGATTATGTCCAGCTCTGATGCTAGAGCTATCAGAAGCATGAGGGGATGCTGGTGGTCCAGTGCCATCATAGAGGCACTGGACAAGCATGCATTTAGCTTATTTTGAAATTTCGTCATAAGATATTTTGCGCAGAGATATGAAAGGCTCAAAGGAGTCAGCACCAGGGTTTGAGATATACCAGTAGTCTGCATTAGGGTCGTTCAAAGTACCACTTATTTGCTACTTATTAGGTCCACTTATTGCCCATTTGGCTATAAAACACTATGTGACCTATAAGTAGGGATATTAGTACCCATTTTGAATGACCCTATAATACTCACTTATTTGTAGCTATTGCCCATTTGGCTGTAAAACAATAAGTAACCAATAAGTGGGGAAATAAGTGCCAACTTTGAACGACCCTATTCTCTGATTGTCAAGGGGATTGGTAGAGATGAAAGAAGGCACCAAAATACACAAGCACTCTGATCGCTTAGCTGCCAATCAACAAACCTATGCTGTGACCAACAAGCATAGGCTAGTTGGCAGATATATCGATGAGTCCCCCAGCTCTCATTGCATTAGCCCTCCTTCAACACTTGCAGCCTAAATTTTTTTTTTCTGACCTCTCCAGCCACTAGTGACTAAACAAAAACAAGGGGTGTCGGACCGGCAACCCGTGACCGGGGTTAGGTAGTTAGTCCGTCCCGGATCACCGATTCTCCAAAAGTAGACCTGTTTTCCCGAATGAAAATATGAGTCGGAAACGCTTAATTTTAACTTTGAGACTGCCGATTCGCTTGCAGAGGGTACTATAAAGCCTTAGAAACCATCATGGAAATTGACAGGTGATGAATTAAGAGTTATTAGTGATCGGCGGTCTCTCAAATTCATCGCAAAAAAGACTGTATGATCGCTGTGCGGTGTACATCCTTGCCCATTCGTACCAATACTACCAAACGTCTACTTAAGGTCCCCAATATAACCTACAGCACTATGGCACGCATAACAGATGTGGACGCTAACTCGGATACTGCTGTAAGTCATTAATAAACTCGTAAGGCATACGGTGAACACTTACCTGGCCCTTAGAGAATCCAAGACGGCGATGATCTGATCATCTGTGATGGTCAAGTACAATGCCCTGTATGTGACAGGGATATCAAGGTGGGATGGGCGGACTGCCGAACTTCTGGAAGCAGCATAACCCTGGCAAGAGCAAAGCGTGTCAGATCGATCTCAAAAAGAAGAATAAACTGGAGGCGACTCAAAGGTCACAGCCTAGCCTACAGTCATTCTTCACCAAACTTCCGAAGGTTCCTGTCCCATCCGCGGTTCCTATCTCGCGCCGGGTGATTGCACATGTCATTGAACCATCCTCCTCCATCACCAATGTCTCCGCGTTATCTCCTATACCCGATACCCTTGTCAATACTCTTCTTGCTGATTTGGAAGAGGCAATCGGCAACATACCCAGCATTCATCCTGATGCAACCAAATTAAACACCTTTCCTATACTCTTTCCTACTACTATCGACCACGAAGACTCCTGGGAAATCATCATAGAACCCTATCTTAATCGCTTCTTGGGCTTTGAGAAATCTGTTGAGAGCATCGCTGAATCGTTAAAAGGACAAAAGAAGGCGTTAGCCTCTGTGGTGAAGTTTCTGCGAGAGTTTACTCAGCGGTTTCGAATCGATGGGGCACTTCTTGAGGGAAAGGTACGACGGCTAATAAATGCAATTGAACTACTGTGCGTTTTCTTTTTTGACGCATCAGTGCTGTACTCACTAGATTCGGATCTTCTTGTAGGCAATCGCAAAGCCCCGCGTCCCAACCTTTAGACGTCACAGTTATCTCAGACGACGAGGACATTTCATCCATGCCGCCGCGTACTACAGTGGGCTCAAAAACCGTTGCAATGTTTGGCCATTTTTGACTGGGTGCGATATAGCGCTTAACAGAGTGGGAATTGCACTTAGAGTTGGCAGGGTAGAGTAAAGTACTTAATCTTGGCTTTCAAATGGTGTTTTGATCATATGATTTGAATGAGCAGTTGTAGAGATATAACCATTTTAATCTAGGGTTATCATTGCAACGGTTTTAGAGCTGTTGGAAATATCCAACTATTTAAAGTGTGCAATGTAGCGCTTGATGGACGGAGAATCATGCTTAGTGTAAATACAATTAAGTATAGTATTCGATCGTGGCTTTCTAACAGTGTATTAATCATATTATTTGACCAAATGGTTGTAGAGATATGCTCAGTTTAATTTGGTGTATCCATTGCAACAGTTTTGTCACAGTTTCGGAGTATTTGCAATGTAGTGCTGGACTGAGTGAGAATGATGCTTAGTGCAAATACGGTCGAGTAAAGTATTTAATCTTGGCTTTCTAATGGTCTTTTAACCATATCATTTGATCCAACAGTTGTAGAGATATGTCTAGTTTAATTTAGGGTATCCTTGTAATGATTCTTAGCCATTGTAAATATGCAATATTTAGAGTGTATCAGTACTTTATTTTGCTTTAAGCACTGCCCTAACCCTTTTGGACATGCCTTTTACTAATTTTTGATACTTCTCAACTGCTAGCTTCTCCCAGTTTGGCTTAATTCTTTCTATAACTTATAAATCCCATTAAAAGGGCTTTTATGCCCTGTAAGGCCTTCTTTCAAGAAAACCTTAGAAGATTAAGTGCTTTACTTGGCCTCATTTATGCTAAGCACCATTTTCAATACATTAAGCACTACATTACAAGCACTTTAAAGCTGTTAAAAAGGCTATTATAATGGATATCCTAAATTAAACTGGGCATATCTCTATAACCATTGGGTTAAATGATATGGTTTCAAGGCTGTTAGAAAGCCAAGATTAAATACTTTACATTACATAAGCACCACTCTCACACCAGTAAGCATTAAATCATGTATTTACATATTTACAACAGCTTAAAAACCATTATAATGAATGCTCTAGATTAAACTAAGCATATCTCTACAACCATTAGGTCAAATGATATGATTAAAAGACTATTGAAAAGCTAAGATTAAGGACTTTTATTTATCTTATATATATTAAGCATTAGTCTCAATGGTTGTAAAAATATGCTCAATTTAATCTAGAGCATTCATTGTAATGGTTTTTAAGCTGTTGTAAATATGTAAATACATGATTTAATGCTTACTGGTGTGAGAGTGGTGCTTATGTAATGTAAAGTATTTAATCTTGGCTTTCTAACAGCCTTGAAACCATATCATTTAACCCAATGGTTATAGAGATATGCCCAGTTTAATTTAGGGTATCCATTGTAATAGCCTTTTTGACAGCTTTAAAGTGCTTGTAATGTAGTGCTTAATGTATTGAAAATGGTGCTTAGCATAAATGAGGCCAAGTAAAGCACTTAATCTTCTAAGGTTTTCTTGAAAGAAGGCCTTACAGGGCATAAAAGCCCTTTTAATGGGATTTATAAGTTATAGAAAGAATTAAGCCAAACTGGGAGAAGCTAGCAGTTGAGAAGTATCAAAAATTAGTAAAAGGCATGTCCAAAAGGGTTAGGGCAGTGCTTAAAGCAAAATAAAGTACTGATACACTCTAAATATTGCATATTTACAATGGCTAAGAATCATTACAAGGATACCCTAAATTAAACTAGACATATCTCTACAACTGTTGGATCAAATGATATGGTTAAAAGACCATTAGAAAGCCAAGATTAAATACTTTACTCGACCGTATTTGCACTAAGCATCATTCTCACTCAGTCCAGCACTACATTGCAAATACTCCGAAACTGTGACAAAACTGTTGCAATGGATACACCAAATTAAACTGAGCATATCTCTACAACCATTTGGTCAAATAATATGATTAATACACTGTTAGAAAGCCACGATCGAATACTATACTTAATTGTATTTACACTAAGCATGATTCTCCGTCCATCAAGCGCTACATTGCACACTTTAAATAGTTGGATATTTCCAACAGCTCTAAAACCGTTGCAATGATAACCCTAGATTAAAATGGTTATATCTCTACAACTGCTCATTCAAATCATATGATCAAAACACCATTTGAAAGCCAAGATTAAGTACTTTACTCTACCCTGCCAACTCTAAGTGCAATTCCCACTCTGTTAAGCGCTATATCGCACCCAGTCAAAAATGGCCAAACATTGCAACGGTTTTTGAGCCCACTGTAAATCTGTCAGTGTTACAAAGGATCAGTCTCAAGAAGCGCATCTTGAGTCATGTCCAGGATACCGACTAACCTTTCCCCAGGCCAATGGGCTGATACAACCTATCCCTTTGCACTTCACTCTCTCATTTCCTTGCCCTGGTATTACAGCACACGCAAAGAAGGGTTCTTCCTTGTGTCACATTCTTGCTTGGGCCGGGCCGTCGCTGGTCAGCGTTGTGGGCGTTGTGACGACTTGGGCAACAATGAGTACCTAAAAAAGATCATCGTTAGATGTACTGTCGGCGTCCATAACAACTCACCTCTGGTTTTCCATGGTATTGGTGGCCTAGTCAAGGTGGTGCGCCGTAAGGCATCGATGATCGATGCCCTTCGTCTTGGTCGTCTCAATGATGCCAGAAAACTTATCAGGAAAGAGGGCGTTATCAACGTACAGAAGCAAATGCTTCTTGCTCTATCAACGCAGCGCATTCCTCGCATCGATCATGTCTTGCGCATGGGGTTTAAACACGGTGCTGGCATTCATTCAATGCTTGAGATGGTCAAGAGAGCTGCAGCAGGGATGTACCATCCAAAAGGCTACGATGAAGAGGACGACTTGCAGGCCTTATTATTTCTATGCCTGGGTGGAGCACGTGTAGCGGACATCGCTCACTGTATTTTCGGGACCCCTGCTGCCCAAACAATCCGCACATGCACCACAGTTCCCCAGATCATCCCATCACCTTCATTCCCTACTCACGATGAAATTCAGCGCAACATCGTGGCAAGCTTTGAGGGGCTTCTAGATGGCCTTAGCATACCCGGACAGAATATGCTACATGCTGTCGCTGTATTTGATGAATTGGCGATAGAAAAGCGGCCGCGGTGGGATGACAAGTCAAATAAAGTCCTTGGCGTCTGTCGTGAGCACGGAAGTGGAACAAGCCTTGAGTTTACAGCAGAAGAGGATCTGGAGACGTTGTGGGACGAATTAGGCTGTGGGAAAATACACTTAGCCTATGAGGTCCGTGTTTGTGTTTGTTGCACTTTACCTTTCCTATCGCGTCCATCATTCTCAAGTCTAATATATCACTTTTTTCAAGGCAACTGTTGGCGCACTTGCTATCCTAAGCCCTTTGTCTCGACTTTACAGTGCACGACCGATACTTATATCCGGAAGCTGCAAGCAAGAGTCGGCCAGCGAGCATGCTGTGCTACTCCAAACTGTCGTGGACGCCGCAAATGCAAAAAGGGATACCACCAAACTCAGGCTCGTTTCTCTGGCTTCTGATGGGGAGTCTCGCCGAGGAAAGGCCTTGGCAGAACTGACCTACATCGCACCACTTGCCCCCACTTCTCCGATCTATCCACATCTGGTTCACCTTGACTTGTTTGATTTCTTTGTTGGCGCGGATGACATCACTGCTGACAAGGACTACAAGCATGTGTTCAAGCGTCTCCGTAATACCCTCCTTCGTGAGAAGGGGAGTGTTGTTCATGGTGTGAGACTCACATGCAGGCTCATACGCAAACACCTCCAGGATACAGGACATTCTGATGCGCATATTGAACACATCCTTAATCCCACCGACAAGCAAGACATCATACTGGCGTATACACTTCTCAAGGATCTGTGGTCTCTTCCTCTGGCCCATCCAGACTTGGACAATCAGTCATATGTTGAAGTATGCGAGGCACTCCGTCTCTATGGCAAGTTCTCATATCACTTAATCTTTCCCTACATCTGCACGGAGCTTTCTCTGTCTGAACAGCTTGAACACCTTAGCATGGCGATACATCTAGCACTGGCACTCTACGTTCATGATGATGCAAAATCTCTCTTCATTCCGAATGCGCTCTTTGTAGACATTGGGATCATGGTCAAGAATGTTTTCTTTTGTATTGCGAAAGCGAAGACGGACCATCCTATGGTACTGTTCTTTATTGTCTTACTTGGTACTGATCGCCTGGAGACTCTATTTGGGTTACTTCGCACTATGATAGGCAACGATGCCAACCTTGATATGCTACAGCTTGCTCTTCGTGTCACCGCAACAACGGAGGTATCTAACATTCTTGCAAGGCACCCTGAGTGGGACAGAAGGCCACGTCGACTCCATCTTCCCAACGTGTCTAAGGACATGGACAGCATCTCGAGGACAGCAGATCACGTAGGACCAGGAGCGTACATGCATCTGGAGAGACTCCACCCATCTATGGTAACACTAGCGACACCGTGGAAGTGTGGCCGGCTCATCATAGAAGATACATATTCTTGGATCAAGCCGATCCTCTCTCGCATTTCTGCCACAGAGAAGTCATCTATTCTTGCACCATATGGATCCAGCCTCGTCACTAGCTCTCTTTCTCATAGCAGTGACTTCGATGACACAGACAGAATTCCAGCGACCTCTCCTGTCAAAGAATCACTGTGTACACCTATATCGAAGGATGTCACAACAGGTCTGAGGCAACTTGAGGACGCCACCGCTGATGTCGACTGGCAATTCAATCAAACCAAGGGCCCGTTCTCAAATATGGTACAGATTGGAGGCATCACTATGAACAAATCTCGGGCGATCGCACAGCAGTTTCGATATGTGACATCGGCGAGTTCAACAGATAGGCTTCGACGTGTTGCCCAGGAGAGCCGCTTCAAAGATCTTAATCGCCTCAACCTTTCTATCTCAGACATGGAAGAACCGATGCTCTTTGTTCTTCAGCCCATCGCGACACTTGTGTTTTGCGAACAGAAGCTATTTCTCTGCATTGCAGAGGTCAATGGATTGTTTTATGACTCTCTTCCGATAGATGACATCCTGGTCACCATCCTTTCCAAGAAGATCGTCCAGGTGTCATACCAAGCATTGTGCTTGATACCTGCAAGTACAACGGACGATCCCAACGGCATGAATGACTGGAGATCTTCCAGCCTTTTTTCACTTTCGGCAAAAGTTCCTGGCGCACTGGTCCAGCCCATTAATCCAACCATTGCATCACATATTCCTTGCAACACGTTCTTCTTATTTGAGACTTCGACACTGATGGCAATGGCAAGTAACTTGCGTGATCGCGTCATCCGTGGACATCGCAGGGCCATACCACATGTCAACGCTTTGGAAGTTTTCTGTCACCGGCTCTCTGGGGTAAGGCTAGCTTGTACGCCTTACGGACAGGGGTAAGCTCCATTCAGGATCCGGACTTCAGGGTTTGTTCTCGTTTCGGTGTCTTGTGTCATGTGATTCCCTCGATCGTCGGCTTGGGAACTAAATGCATAGGATTGATAGCAGTGCGGGCTGCTCTTCTGGATTTCTCGGAGTTTGAGCTATCGATACGGATTGTCCGGGGTTTGTAATTGTATCCATCGGCTTGTTATCGTTCCGTCGGGCATTCTTGGGACAGTCGGGTAGTACAGTTGAATTAGTTACTTACCCCATACTGGTTTCTCCGTCTACGGGTTCGCGTCTCCATTAGTCCAGTCAGGGATGTATTTATACGGCTTCAACTTGGACTGGGAAGCTCCAAGTTGAGTCTCCTGTCTATCAGAATACGAGGCTAGTGACCAACAAAACCTCCTCTCCTCGCTCGAGCTCTCTACTTCACAAGGGGAACCTCTGGTATAACGTACAGAGGCTACGAACCCTTACTCAGACGCATCTAAGGGGCTTAGCCCTTAGCTTTTCTACTTCAAGTACTACGCAAAGTCCACTTCATCGCGGTCGCTAGTAGCGGTGGTGACACTAGACTCAACTTTCTTCAATACAAAGCTACGGTGGCTGATCCGTACGACGAGCTCGAGGAGTTCTACCTCAAGGACGAGGAATTAGTCAGATACCGACCAAACTCAAGAATCATCTTGGTCGAACGATACAACGAACATAACAAGACAGGAAAGCAGTACCTGGTCTTCTGTGAAAGCGACAAACTACGAATCAAACGAAGCATACCGGTGGTGCTATTCAGTAACAGGTGGTACAAGATCCACGTCACTCCAGACAACAGAAACTTCTTATTAGGAGAAGAATTCGACGACGCACATAATTTCGATACGACTATCGAAGCAGCAGACGCACCAAAGCCAGACTCTCCACCAGCCTACCAAAGAGACATCCTAAACGAAGACGACAGAGCACCAAGCCCTTCAGGAAATCCCCAGGAGATAGGGGAAGAGCCATCGGACGACGAGACAGATCCGATTGACCAAACCATCAGGCACAGCCCGGTGCAAATTGAAAGAACCCCGAGTAACCCATCCTCCCAGCACCGGAATTTCTTCCTAGCTACCCCATCAAAAATCAGTAACCCACCGCTCCAGCAACGAACACTAATGACAACGACGTCAACCGCCCATACCAGCACAGGAACCTCCTCCAACCCCGCAAGGGGAACGGGAAACCCCGCTACCGCCGAATCTCTCAAAACCGCCTTCAATAAAGCCTTCAAACGACTCCCACCCTCCAACCCTGGAGGAGGAGGCGGGGCGGAGGAGGGGGAGGAGGCGGTGGAGGAGGAGGTGGGGCGGAGGAGGAGGAGGGGGACTAGGAAATGCAATGGTACCAGTAGCCGCAGCAGCCGACGTATGAACAATGGGAAGCCGACCAGATCCCTTCGATGGGGATAGGACGAAAGCCGACGCCTTCATTGAAGACGTCAAAATGTACTTCAGGCTTAACAGTGACGTCGCAGGACACAATTCCCCCATGAAGAAAATCGCATTCACCCTTACCCATATGAAAGGACCACGAGTTGCAGGATGGGTACGCGATGCAGGAGAATTTTTAGACCACTTGGACCCCGCCGTGGACAACGTCCCAGCCCTATGGGAACAATTCCTGGACGAATTCGAGGCACAATTCCAGGACACGGCCAAAGAAGAACGGGCACGCACTGAACTACAAACTCACTCTATGAAAGGGGATCAAATTGACGAATACATCAGCAAATTCGAAGAACTGGCCCGGCTGGCAAACTATACCACCGGAAACCCCGAGACCATACGACAGTTCCTAGCAGGATTGACGCCAGAAACCCTTAAAGACGTAAAAAGGGCGCCCACGGTTGAAACCTACCCTGCCATCAAGGAAAGGGCGGTCCAGAGCGTCCAGGCACAGAATGAGGTCAAGCAAATCCTAGCCTAGCAGCAGGCATTGAAGGGGACCAGGGCGCACCACCCCTCCCTCTATCAAGGACAAGGGAGATTCCAACAAAGGACACCCCACGACCATTCTACGACCACAACAACCCAAATCGGCAGTACTCGAACTACAGGCCGCCCCAGCGACCTGCATACAACTCCTCAAACGCCCCGCGTTGGATGAACAACCAACCAGTCCCTATGGACTTGGGAAGGAACCGAGCGCCCCCGAGGCGGGGCCCGGGACGAATCAACCTTGCAGGACCAACAACACCCACTCGCAGCGGAGCATGCTTTCAGTGCGGACAACATGGCCACTTTGCCAGGGAATGTCCGAATCGCCCAAATCAGAGGAACAAGAAACGAATTAACCTCATAGACTTCGAGCCAGAAGATCCGTACGGGGATAATTACCAGGAACCCGAAATCGACCGTGTGGCCCACATAAAAAGCCAAATGGACTCCATGACCTTCGATGACCGAAAACAACTTATCCAGGAATTGGGACAAGGACCCCAGCCGGATTTTTAAACAGTCTAATTAGGTCGGCCTTAATTAGATGGACGCTTAAGAATGATGTATATATCTCAGCACGAAAATCAATGACAGTCCGCTGCTATACTCAGACAAAAGCGAAAAGGGCCGAAATCGTTGCCTTGATCGACTCAGGAGCGACAGAAAATTTCCTCAATCTTTCCCTTGCAAAATGGCTACGACTCCCTATCAAACAATTGGACGAACCAAGAACGCTCTACAACGTGGATAACACGGAGAACAAAGCAGGAAAGCTGCAATATTACACGGATCTACAGGTCACCACAGGAACTAAGCGCACCAACCTCCGATTCTTCCTCACAGACCTGGGCAAAAACCAGGCGATACTAGGATATTCATGGTTCGCAGCAGTACAACCTAACATTGATTGGGCGAAAGGGTGGATCGACCACACCCAATTACCTATTATCTTCCGAGCCCCAGACGCAGACAAAGCCCGATTCATCCCAAGGCAGCGAAATATGCCTCGGCAACGAAACCGACTGGAACGGGGACGCTACTACATCGGATCGGTAACCATCCATCCCAAACCTAACGACAAACAAACCAAGGGAGCAATACCTCCTGTCTTCGCCCGACACAAGAAAGTATTCGACGAAGAACAGTCACAACGACTACCACGACATACCATCTGGGACCACGCAATAGAGCTGCTCCCTGACGCCCCAGCAACCCTACCCGCCCGCCTATTACCCTCAACCGCGCAGAACAAGAAGAAATGCATCGCTTTGTTGAAGAACATTTACGACGAGGAACCATTCGAGAATCTTGGAGTCCCTACGCCGCCAACTTCTTCTTCGTCAAGAAGAAGGACGGTAAACTACGCCCCGTCCAGGACTATCGCCCATCAACAAATGGACCAAGAAGAACCGCAACGTGTCCCCCTCATTCCCCAGACCATTGATCGACTCAGTGGCTGCACCCTGTTCACCAAGTTCGACGTCCGTTGGGGCTATAACAACATCAGGATTAAACCCGGCGATGAATGGAAGGCCGCGTTCCTCACACCGGAGGGCCTCTTCGAACCAACTGTAATGTTCTTCGGCCTCACAAACTCCCCAGCCACCTTCCAAATGATGATGAACACCATCTTCCGTACGGAGGTCGCGCAAGGATGGCTCTCAGTCTACATGGACGATATCGCGATCCATACAAAACCCCTCAAAGGAGAAACCGACGAACAACACCGGTTACGGCACGAACAACTTACCCATCATGTCCTTGATGTCCTGGAGCGACACGACCTCTACCTTAAACCCAAGAAATGCACCTTCGCCCAACCAGAAATCGAATACCTCGGCGTCATCGTCGGTAATAACTCCCTCCGCATGGACCCCTCGAAACTCGACAGCGTTGCCACTTGGCCCGTCCCACGTAAACCAACCGATGTCCGAAAATTCCTCGGATTCACTGGTTACTACCGCTACTTCGTCAAAGACTACTCTAAAATCGCCCGACCACTCCTTGACCTTACGAAGAAAACCACTACTTGGCACTGGGGCCCTGCGCAAGACCACGCGTTCTCCCACCTCAAAACGCTCATGTGCTCCCAACCAGTCCTCACTCAACCCGACTTTGAGAAACGATTCTACCTCCAAACTGACGCATCCGCGTACGGCGTGGGCGCCGTACTCTCGCAGGCGGCAGAACCCAGGGCACCCCTCACAACCAAAACTGGTGCCACCTGAAACTTCAAACCCAAGCTACATCCCATAGCGTATTACTCGGCAACCTTTACCCCCACCGAACGGAACTACGACATATATGAGCGAGAACTCCTTGCCATCATGAAATCTCTGGCACACTGGCGACCCTACTTGGGATGGACAAAAGAACCATTCACCATACTGACAGACCACGCGAACCTCCAGTACTGGAAATCTCCGAAGAACCTGAACCGACGAACAGCCCGTTGGCATGCCGATTTACAGGAATATGATTTCCAAATCGAATACGTACCCGGGAAGGCCAACACCTCCGCCGACGCCCTATCACGGCCAAATGATGCTGATGAAGGAAAGAACGACAACCAGGCAGTGACGATGCTTCCATCAGACAAATTCATCAACGCCATCATGCCCGAGGAGCAAGACCGACGGGCGCTGATGAACCTAGTGCACGATCACCCCACTGCCGGACACCCCGGAAGGGATGAAACCATCCGAAAAGCCAAACAGCACGCCACGTGGCCAGGAATGAATCAATGGATCGCCAACTACATCAGAGGGTGTGCCACCTGTCAACAGAACAAGATCCTCACCCATCGGAAGAAAACCCAGCGTTCCGAATCCCGACGGAGGGTGAAGCGCTCCCCTTCCAGCAAATAGCCATGGACCTCATCACAGGTTTACCTAAACACAGAGGGAAGGATGCGATACTAACCATCGTCGATCATGGATGTAGCAGGGCCGCAGTCTTCATCCCCTGCACTACTACGGTCACAGGACCAGGCATCGCTCAGCTGTACCTAGAACACGTCTACAAGTGGTTCGGACTACCACGAAAAGTCATCAGCGACCGAGACCCCAGATTCACTTCCCATTTCGCTAAAGGGATCAATGAGCAACTCGGCATCCAACAGAACCTTTCCACAGCGTTTCACCCTCAAACAGACGGCCTGTCCGAGCGGAAGAACCAATGGGTCGAACAATACCTCCGCCTAGTCACCTCCGCGTCCCCGGAAGACTGGACTCATTGGATATCTGTGGCAACGGCTGTGCACAACAACCGACGGAACGAGACCACGGGCTATCCCCAAATCAAGTCTTGCTGGGCTACGAAACCAATGTCTCTCCTCCAACAACGCAACCATCAAAGAACCATGAGGCACAGCAGCGCGTCACCATCATGAAGGAAAAACGAGAAATGGCCATTGATGCCATCAATAAGGTGGCAAAACGAGGACAGCCCATCGCCTCACAATACCGAATCAATGATCAAGTGTGGCTTGATGCGACCAACCTGTTGATCCGCCACCAAAAGACTAAGCTGGCTCCGAAGCGATACGGACCGTTCCGGATCATCAAGGAAATCAGCCCAGTGGCATATCGGTTGGAATTGCCTATCTCATGGCGGATCCACAACATGTTCCACGCCTCACTGCTCTTCCCCTACAGCGAAAGCACTGAGCATGGGCCGAACTTTACCCGACCACCCCCGGAACTAGTGGAGGGGCAACAGGAATACGTAGTGGAACGAATCATCAATCATCGATGGCGAAGGCGCCCGAAGCGCCTAGAATATCTCATCAAATGGGATGGATGGCCGGAGTCCGATAACACCTGGGAACCCGAGGCCAACATACATGCCCCCGATCTGATAAAGAAGTATCACCGCCACACCCATTGGGACAAATAAAAGCGGTTGAAACGAACCCCTTTAATTAATGGAATCCCCCATCCCTACTGTCCCTGCAAGGCCTTGGTCGACGCATCACCAGGACTTCGACGTCTCTTCGAGCAAAAGGGCTTCTATCCTGAGCCAGACGAATCCGCCCACCACGCCCTCTTCCGCTGTCAGAACAATCTTCCCCCAACCACGGAATCCTCTCTCGCTACTGGTGCTTCCTCCACTACTGCCCTGGCACCACCCCAATTAGTCCATGGCAAATGAACGAATCAACCGACTCATCGACCAAATACTGGAGGGAGAGGGAGGAGGAAGCCCTAATGAACGAGTTGGCTACTACGACACTGGAGAGGGCCAGACACTACCGGGCCCAGGGGCACCAGGACGATCCCCGACACCCACTTTGGCGATCCGCAACCCGGAGATCGAAGTTGCATACATACCGCGCACTCCCACTCCAAGCCCACCATCCACCCCCGACACAAGGAGCAACGCCGATCCCGCTCATCTACCAGTCCCCCTCCATGATTCGCCACGCCCAATCTCTCCAGGAACAGCCAACATCGCCCTCCAGCTCAACCCCGACACCGCCACCGCCGTCGACATCGCAAGGGGACTCGTGGCCACAATACAGGAGCGATCTAGGGTCGAGGCTCAGCTCCACGCCATCCAAGAGGCCCGTCTCGAACGACTGGAGTACCTTGAAGCCCGCCTCCCCGAATACTTGGCCTCTCTCCCCCGACCCGAGCCACCACTTGGCTACGTCCGCAACGACAGCCGGAGGGCCCCATCGTTCCTCATCACCGATAGCGGGTGAACCACAGTTGCTTGGTGGGTTCGACAACTCACCGACGGCCGCGTGGAGGGACTCCCCAGGATCAATGGGCCAGACGACATCCCAACCATCGGCGACATCTATGCAGAACCAGACGACGACGACGACGAACCTTACCGCCCCTTGCCCCCTGGCTCCTCCGCCTCCTCACTGGACCCCCATACCTCTACGCCCCGCTTGTGCAGCGCGTGCAAGACACCGGTAACTGGGGACTCATGGCAGAGGTCCTTCGATTCCGGCGTTGCCACCACCTCCAGCTCGACTTGGCTTTGCAAATCGATGCCCTGCGTACAGAAGCGCGCAGCACCGCTGAGGACCTCGCCGCTGCCAGAGGACGCCTCGAGCTTGCCAGACTCGGTCATGTCGCCCACCCTCTTCTCTCCCTCGCCGGTCCCAATGCACCCCGAGCTACCCGAGGCGTACGGTGGTCGGCAAACATCCAACCCAGTTCTGCCTCCCATGACGACGTTTTCATGCCGGACGCCCTCGACGACGATCAGTGGATGGCGCTGTGGGGCACGTGGTAAGTTGAGGATCAACTTGTCTGGGAAGGGATGTGATGTCACCGGCTCTCTGGGGTAAGGCTAGCTTGTACGCCTTACGGACAGGGGTAAGCTCCATTCAGGATCCGGACTTCAGGGTTTGTTCTCGTTTCGGTGTCTTGTGTCGTGTGATTCCCTCGATCGTCGGCTTGTGAACTAAATGCATAGGATTGATAGCAGTGCGGGCTGCTCTTCTGGATTTCTCGGAGTTTGAGCTATCGATACGGATTGTCCGGGGTTTGTAATTGTATCCATCGGCTTGTTATCGTTCCGTCGGGCATTCTTGGGACAGTCGGGTAGTACAGTTGAATTAGTTACTTACCCCATACTGGTTTCTCCGTCTACGGGTTCGCGTCTCCATTAGTCCAGTCAGGGATGTATTTATACGGCTTCAACTTGGACTGGGAAGCTCCAAGTTGAGTCTCCTGTCTATCAGAATACGAGGCTAGTGACCAACAAACCTTCCTCTCCTCGCTCGAGCTCTCTACTTCACAAGGGGAACCTCTGGTATAACGTACAGAGGCTACGGACCCTTACTCAGACGCATCTAAGGGGCTTAGCCCTTAGCTTTTCTACTTCAAGTACTACGCAAAGTCCACTTCATCGCGGTCGCTAGTAGCGGCGGTGACATTTTCCCTTATCAAGAACAGCACGGTAAGTTTCTCCCGCTAGGAATGAGAAACGAGCTCATTATCTACCAGGGAGAGCATGCTTCGTCGTGGAGGAGCTCGACGCCAATGCGCCTGACATGGAACATGTGGGGCTGGCTTGTCCGAAGTGCCAGCCCACCATCGATTTCGATCCATCGAATGGACACCGTGTCATTGAGCACATTGGGGCACATATTCTTCATGACGCCTCTGTGGATTGTAGCTCTGAGCCATGTGGACTGTGCCTCCGCCCTACGCCGCTCTGCAAAATCATTCTTAAGAAGGCAAGAGGTCGCATGGGCAAAGTCGCCATCGATATGAAATCAAGCTCCTGCCCCAACCTCATCAAATTCTTGATCGCAAATGCGGGTGCATGTTTTGAAACTTCCCCTTGTACTAATCATCCCATGGAATGCCCATATTGCCCCAAATTAAATCCTGCAGTCTGGAGTTACAATTTTCGTCATCACCTGCTTCGCTTTCATCCTTCCATCCACTTGGACAATCATAGATCCTTGTGGACGCCTTCAAAACTTGAAAAGGACGGAATGAAGCACATCTGGCAACACCGGCACAAGCAACCCAAGTCACATCGAAGGGCACAATGCCCGCCCCTTATAATATCGGAGACACATCGTACAAAAATCGTTTTAAGGTAATAAACATCTACCATCATCAAAGACTACTGATACAAATGCTATTCTAGTGAGATGGAGTCGGCATCAGAAGCCTCTGATCAAGGCAGTCTCTACGATCATGAAGATGATGAAAGCATCACCAATGAGGGACATCCAAGTGAACTCGAAGTCGCCTTAGAAAGAGTTGACGATGGGGAGCGTGGAGAACTTGAAAAAGTAAAAGGCGAGCGACAAGTGAGCCAGAACCAACTCTGTGGGCTTACGTTTATGTTTAGAACGTGCTATGGAGTGTCTTGAAATGGATTCATTCAGCTTCGAGGTGGGAACGCATGCCATGGATGGTCTTGGAACCAACTTATCTGGCCCCGAAGTGGCAACCTGCGACGTTGAAGCCATCATGGAAACTGAGTCACCGACTGAACCCGTCTTTCTCAACTCTGAACCGACGCGTGCAGGGAGAAAGCGGAAAGCCAAGGACATGAGTGGACTAACAGTTTGCCTTTGTGGAGAACGTGCCAAACCAGACGATGTGGGTTCAATCCAGTGCCGAAAAGCTGGATGCACAACCGTCTGGGTATGTTAATAGTCTGTTATATTTGGTGAGAACATGGCTGATACTTCTCACAGTATCATCTTCAATGTGCTGGGTATCAGGACGCACGACCAAGAAGCTGGGTATGTGAGCCGTGCATGTGCGAGCCAAGCACAAGCAAGAAGTCTCAGTGTCGCTAGAAAGCTTGCGCCGCCAGTTTTATCAGATCGCCTACTCTCTGACCACCAGATTTGTTAATTGTGATTAATGTGCTTGTTTCACTTTCGTGTGGTCTCACAAACACACACATTCATCTGTCTGGCGTTGAGTCTCAAATGTTATATAATCTTGTTGACCCATATATAGTAATATGTCTTCCAAATATGGTAATACCCCTGATTACATACTTACTTAGTCCACCGCTCCAAGCCATTTCTCTGAAAAACAACCACCTATCACCTTTTGCAATCCCGACATCCCCTTGAACAAAAAAGACAACCATGCAAGGCAGGATGATGAAAATCAAGGAACTGGGCAGCATTGAAGGGATCTGTGGCCAAGGGACAACACTTCTGATTTTAAACCTAACTCAGATTGGGAATTAGCCAGCCCTGATCTTTCTTCAGACTGCGAATCTATTCTCACTGATGATCTAGATGTGTATGAAGCTGAGTGCATATGCTAGTCATTTATTAAACACCATGGATTAAAATGCAAAGCATATCTAGTCTGAAAGTGACATTAACAGACGAGCAAATCAGTGCAATGGATGGGCAGGTTAACGAGTTCAGAGCTGCTGACTATGAAGCTTGGGAGAGAATTGCAAGAGACTTTTATAGGAGCTTTGTTGATAGATGGCCCCAAGACATCAAATTTGATAAGGTTACCTTGAATACTATACATGCACTATCTGCTATGTTGGGCTGCTCTCAGATGTTTCTAGCATATTCACCAGTACCTATATGGAAAAATCAAACAGGTGGTGAAGAAATCTGCTCATAACTCCCAAGTGGGGCAGATAACGACTCAGACTTGGAAAGGTGTTCACACTATTTACTCATTGAGTGCTGCGATTAAAAGTACAATTCTTATCTAGCCAAAACATTGTGCTGATGGCCAAAGCATATCAGCACATTGAAAAGACTTATCCCCAAATTCCAACATTCCAACCTGAACATCCAGGAGGGAGTTGTTAAAGATGCTGCCAATGATATAAAAAGTGCATGGATGGAAGACAGAGTATGATTGAGACACAGTCATAGCCATATGTGAACTTTTCAGTGAAATCAGGCTCTTCTCAAATAATTCTAGCTTGTTCACGAGTATCTGTATGGCAAAATTAAATGCGGATCTATAAAATCTGCATTCAATATCAAGAAATAGATATACCATGAGGTTTATACCACCTTGAACCAAGAAGAGATTCACGAGCTGGCAGTCAAGCTGAAGAAAAAGGTGCAGTTACTGCTACACTACCTCTCCAGCTACAATAGAGCTCGCGTTCAGGTTGAGAGGAAGTTTACAGAAAATCAGCGTCAACTATATAAGGCGATGGCAAAGGAATGGCTGAAGAAGAAACTGCCCCCAACCATATAGCAGTGGTATGTGCATTGCATGGCAATTATTCCAGCAGATCAAGGCTGGCTGATTATTTTCAAACTAGTATGATGCTCAATCATGGGCCCAGAGCAGTAAAAGAGTTTACATTCTCAGTGTATAAACAGTTTGGAATGTGTGTTGTCATCCTCGGAGCATTCATTAATAGTGAGGGAGATCCTTCAATGACACTGTAGGTGTTCAGCTCTATTTATGCATGTTTTTCACAATCTTTGATAGCTTCGATTACAATGATGAAAACAGTGGAAAATCTTTCAAGGACCATTATAATGACTGAAGCAAGTACAAAATGATAAATGATTTCTCAAAGTAAGGTGCCAAGTCCTTTGGTGAGAGCTTATTCCACCTTAAGGAAAATGAACTAATGCACCATTTTAGGGACCTTGCTGGCTAACAGCAGCAATGATGAGCCTAAGCTTGCAAGAAAATCCAAAAAAAAAGAAATTAAATTAAAGAGGAATAAGGAAGGCTATCTGATACTGCTGAGTCACGAAGACATACACCACCATGAGCTGGTCTACAAGAAATGGCTCATAGGCAAGTTTGTAGCTGATATATACAGTTCGTGGGCTGCCAACTCTTGCTGCCAATCACTTAGCCAATTTTAGAGATGTCTACTGGCACAGGAAAGGGAAGAGTCCCCTAGACAGAGCTGGAAAGGGCATGAGACAATTATATTGAACCAAAGTATTTGCCTAAGCAGGTAGCTCTTAAGCAGTACTATTACCTTTGGCAGGACAAAGCCAATGCCATAATCAATCACTGGACACAGAGGCAGGCTGATGGTGAGGTTCCACTCCACTTCAAGAAGGCGGTCAAGGCTACTCAGCAAAATAATGGTACCCCAGAAGAAAACGATGCAGACACAGACCTGAATATGGGGTTGGACAATGAAGCAGAAAATAGTTGGCAGGGTAATGATGATAGGCAGGTAGGGGGGCACAGAGTTGATAATCCAAGCAGAGTAAGCTGGCCCTTGAGTTATGGCAGTAGCAGGCGCTAACCTCTCTGATCTTTTAGCCTTTACCTCATGCATGCATTCAGCTCTATGATCTCGACCACCCTCTTGCCAATGGCTCTTGAGCAGGCCAAGCTAACAGAGCATCTGCCAAGGATTAGCAAGGCAGGTCTAGTTCTGCTGGGCAGGGGCCCCCACCTAATGACAATGCAAGCAGTCTTAGCACTGCATGTGGCGATCAGCAGCCAGCCACCTCCAGGCTCATATAGAGCTACTGATGAAGATCAACAGCTATCACCAGGCCAACCTAGCACTGCCAATGAAGCCCAGTAGGAAGTGGATGAATTATGTACAATTTGTGTATATTTAGTTAGATTGAGTTGCTCATAATTGATCTCAATAAAAATGTTGATTATATTATACAATTTGTTAATTGAGACTAATTTCATATAATTGTTATCTATCACATCGAGAGAAATAGATATAAATTGACAATAATTTCGATTGTTATCAATATTGATAGATTTCCTTAGATTACGGCTTTTTTGATTTTAATCAGTACAAATATATTGATTCTATTACTAATGATTACTGACAATTACAGATAGCTATCTATTCCTGTCAATTCCTGTTAATTGTGGATGGTTTTCTATTCTCATCAATTTATAGTGACTCTGTTTCTCCAAATCAAAGCACGTAAAAGGCAAGAGGCAAGAGAAACCCAATGAATCTAAGCAAATATGTGTGAACGGTAGGAGAAGGCAAACAAGGTCAATGAAAAGGCATGCGAATGCTCTTGAGTGTGAGGTGAAACTGAAGTCAAACATGAAGGTGGGTTTATGAAAGCAGGATGAGTCTATGAAAGCAGGTGTGAGTCCGAAAGCAAGCATAAAGGTGGGTTCATGAAAGCAAAATGAGTTCGTGAAAGTAGGCCTGAGTCCGAAAGCAAGCATGAAAGAGTGCGAGTCCATAAAGCAAGTCAAAATGCAAAACGGAAGCCAGAGTTCTGAAATGTGTTATGCTGCAAGAAGCAAGTCAGTAGACTCAAATTATTGATTCATAGTGTGAATACATACCCTTTTTCTTCTTTCCTTTGTTACGAGCCTTCCTCTGGTGGTAGGCAGTGCTGGTTAGTTGGTTCTGGTATGTAGAATATAGACTTGACATATCTGCATAGTGGCCACTTGTTTCCACTGCTAATATAGATGTGAAGGGCAAAGGGGTAAGAAAACTTGAAAAAAAGGCAACAATACATATCTTAATTTCTTCTTCTGATAGGTTGACTCAGTATGCTTTAAACTGGTCCTCAGTGCCATCATTATGATTCTTGAGCCAGTCCTGTTGACATAGGTTCCTAGCAGCAGTGCAGCACTATCAGAGAAGCATCATATAAAGAAACAAAACCACACTTATTGTTAATAGAACTGCTAATAATCACACATGCAGCCACTTTTCATTTTTTGGGAGCAGGACCATTGGCTAATTGAGGCAGGTCCTCTGGGAGTGATGCATTGGTTGGCAGCACTGGTGTTGATAAGGACTCTTCCACCATTTCTGGAGCCAGCACAGCCTCTTCATGCACACCTATTGTTGTTAGTCCCTACATCTCATCCGTTGGCATGGCTGGTATCAACAAGAAGGACTCTTTCTCTGTTGCTGGAGCTGGGACACCCTCCTCTCGCACACCTGTTGTCATTAGTGTCAGCATTGAAGGTGCTGAGTGCAAATTTGAGTGGGAGGGGAGAGTTGTGTTATAATGCGACCAGAAAAGGGCCCTTGTGTCACTGAGGACCAAGGGACTGCAGAGAGTGGGGATAAGGCTATATTGAAGAGATAGAGGCAAAGTACTAACCTGCAGAGAGTGGGGATAAGGCTAAGGATAATGTCCCACTCATCTGCAGTTTATATGGAATACAAAACCACAAATAGAGCGATGCTCTGACACAACAGAAAACACAACATGACACAAAACCAAAACAATAAAGAAAGTGAACAATAAAGAAAGGAACAATGAAAGAGATGAATAATAGGAAACTGAGCAGTGAGGACTGGCCAGAAAGCGAACTGAACAGTGGCCAGTAACACTCCCCCATGTCAGTGCAACGCTCCAGATTCTACTTTGAACATAGCCCAAGCATCTGTGAACATTTCTGCACTTTGAAGCGATCCAGGGCCTTTGTGAAGATGTCTGCAGCCATGTTTTGTGTTGTCACAAAAACAGGCTTGATCAACTGCTCTTGCACTGCATCCCTGATCCAAAACAAGCGAAGAGAGAGGTGCTTCATCTTCCCATGATGCTCTGGATTCTTGCTTACTGCAATGGCGGACTGATTGTCCATTCTAAGCACTGAAGGCCCAGAGACATCATATCCAAGCTCCCCATGAACTGGCGCATCCAAAGGATCTCTTTGCCTGCTTCAACTGCTGAGATGTGCTCTGCTTCAGTTGTAGACAATGCAACCAAACCCTGAAGCTTGGAGCTCCAAGAGACTGCTCCAGATCCAACTTTGACCACATAGCCTCCTGTGGACTTGCCATTGTCAGGATTCCCTCCATGGTCCGCATCAGAATAGGTGATGAATGGCTCAGGTGAGTCTGATGGCTGATATGCAATCTTGTGGTCCATTGTGCCCTTCAGATAGCGCAAAACATGCTTAGCAGCTTGCCAATGATTTGGTCCTGGATTGGAGTTAAATCTGGCAAGGACTCCAGCTGCATAAGCAATGTCAGGCCTTGTAGTGACAGCCAGATACATCAGGCTGCCAACAATGGAGATGTAGGGCACATTGTGCATCTCAGATGCTTCAGCATCATTCTGGGGGCACATGGAGGTGGAGAGACGCTGTCCTGGGTTCAATGGAGTGGACACAGGCTTACAGTCTTGCATTCCATGCTCCTGAAGGAGATTGGCAATGTACTGGCTCTGGAGAGGAGGAGGCGATGATTGGAACGATCTCTGTCAATTTGTAGGCCTAACAATTGAGTTGTAGGACCTAGATCTCGAAGCTTGAAGTGCTCAGACAGTTGTTGCACAATAGTGTCAAGTAGAGCACAGTTTGAGCCAGCAAGCATGATGTCATCAACAAAGACAGTCATAAAGGCCTTTCCATCCTTGGTGATGAGTGTGTACAGCCCATGGTCCGATTGGACGCGCTTAAAGCCCATAGATGTGAGGACAGAATGAAGGGTTTTGTTCCAAACTCTGCCAGCTTGTTTGAGGCCATAGAGTGACTTGTTGAGCCTGCAAACATGGTCTGGACCACCCACTTCAAATCCTTCTGGCTGCTGCATGTAGATCTCTTCCTCTAATGTGCCATTGAGGTAGGCATGAGAGATGTCCACAGAGCGAAGCTCAAGGTCTTCTAATGCTGCAATGGCCAGAATGGTGCGAATGGTGGAGTAGCGAACAGTGGGGGCAAATGTCTCTTTGAAATCAAATCCAGGGCGCTGTGAGTAGCCTTTAGCAACCAGCCTAGCCTTGTAGCGGTCCAGGGAGCCATCAGCATTGTGCTTTATCTTCAAGAACCATCTGGACCCAATTGCACGCTTCCCAGGTGGCAATTTAACAATATCCCAAGTGCCATTGGTTTTGTGTGCCTCCATTTCTTCCTCACAAGCTGTGTGCCACAAATCTGCCTCTGATGACTTCTGAGACTGTTTATAAGATGTGGGCTCAGGGGCAGAGACAGAGAGCGCATTGATGAGGTCAATAGGGTCATCTGAGTCATCCGAATCACTGTCTTCTTCAGAAGAAGAGGGGATGATTGGAGTAGAGTCTCTCATTTGTTTGTAGCGCTGTGGAACAGCCCACTGCTCTGGCAGCCACTCAGATCTGGGCCTCCTAATGCGCTGAGGGCGTGAGGGGAGTGCTGGAGGTACAGGTGAACTAGAAGAAGCAGAAGGTGGACTGGGAGAGGCAGGTGAAGGGGATTGGGAGCTCTGGAGCAATGCAGAGGGTAAATAAGTAGATGGGGTGACTGAGAGAGGTATTTCAAGGTGAACAGGAGGCAGATCAGCTGCAATAGACCCATCTCCCCATGAACTGGCTTCTGTGAGCATGCTAGATGTTCAGAGTCATCTAGGACATCATCCATCAATGCAGGGAGTGGAACAGAAGGGAGGGTGATTCAAGAAGGGATTCCAGGTGAGGGGTGCAATGTGGTGTGAAGAATGCCTCTGATGCATGAAAAAGCGTTCATCAAAGTCAGCCCGCTCTGATATGATGACTTGCTTTGAAGCTGGACTGTAAAACTTCCATCCCTTGTAGCCCTGAGGGTATCCAATGAAGATGCATTTCTCCATGTGCACTCCTAGGCTGCCCAGTGGTCGCTTGTCCTTCTGGATCAGAACATAAGCGGTGCAACCCCAAACACGCAGATGAGAGAGATCTGGCTTGCTCCCAAGGAAAGCTTCATGAGGGTGAGCTCCTCCTCTTTCTGGAGCGAAACAGTGGACACCCTGTTGAATACATGAGTGAAAGAAGCCAAGGCTTCACCCCAAAATGAAGGAGGCATGCTGGCCTCATAGAGCATGGAGATTATGCCCTCTTCAAGTGTCCTGTTGGCCCTTTCAGCAACACCATTCTGCTGAGGTCTGTTTCTGACTGTATGCTGTCTCTGGATGCCATGGTCAATGCAGAAGGCCTCAAACTCCCTAGACATGTATTCACCACCTTTGTCATCGCGTAGAGAGCCCAATTTATGACCAGTGACATTCTCTGCCCAAGCCTTGAACTGCTTGAATGCAGCAAAAGTCTCAGATTTTCGCTTTAGGAGGTAAACAGCCTTGAAGCGAGAGAAATCATCAATGAATGACACCCAATAGTGATAGCCCTGATTGGTTGGGACTTTGACAGGGCCATGCACATCACTGTGCACAAGCTGAAGGGGTTTAGAGGCTCTTGTAGACGATGAAGAGAATGGGTCTGCATGCATCTTTCCAGCTTTGCAGGCTTTGCATACTGGATCAGGCTCAGCTTTTGAATCAAGCTTGAGACCTTTAACCAGGTTACCTGACAAGAGCTTTTTGATGCCTGCATGGTGGTAATGGCAAAGGTGACGATGTAGGAGTCTCAGATCCATGGGAAGGGTTGTTGTAGACGAGAATGAAGCAAATTCTTCCACAGGGATAGTGTTTCCAGTGAGAAATGCTGCATTTGATGAAGTGACCTTTGCTTGAAACATGACTTGGTTGTCTCTGATGAAGCTTAAGGTGTCCAGGGAAATAGAGACAGTGAATTGACGATGCATGGTAAGGTATAGAACAGAGAACAAGTTGGTGGAGAGAGAGGGAACATATAGCACATTTGTGAACTCTAGGGTGCCATCTCCTGCCCATTAACCACAGGAGTGAACCTCACTGATCCAATTCCCTCTGAGTACAGCACTGATCCATCAGCAAGATGAATGGGGATGCAGTGGGGCCTCATTTGACGCATCCAATGGCGATTGAACGTCATATGAGCTGAGGCACCTGTGTCTGCATTCCAGGACGAGTGAGACTCAGATTGAATGATAGAAAAGAGAGCACTTGCTGAGGCGACGTAGACAGTCTGTGGGGCACTAGTGGAGGGCTGAGGAGTGGCCTGAGACGGTGAAGAAGCCAGGGAAGCAGTGGAGAATGAAGGAGAGCTGATTTGGCGCATCAGCTTCTCTTTGAGGAAGCATTTGTCCTCAGAATGGCCAAGGCGAGAGCAGAAGTTGCATTTGGGGCGATTGCTGCTGTTCTGAGAATTGTGAAGCGCTGAGGATGATGTAGAAGAAGAATAGGAGGTGAAGGATGATGAATCAGGCTTTTGGGACGCTTTCTTTGGGCCTGTGGACACGGAGAAGGCTGTGGACGTCCAGAGAGGTTGGTGCGCGTCTGGTCCATGTTTCTGAGCGATTGGATGACAGACTGCTTGTCAAACTTGTCCAGGACTGAGATAGTGCGTATAACATCATCAAATGAGTGGGGAAGCGCTCTGATGATGGACATGACAGCCAGTTCATCATAGAGGTTGTCCAGAGTGAAGGAAGAAGGGGAAAGTGACTTGATAACCCTGATGTGTTCATCCACCCTGTTGATGAGGGCCTCCAGCGATTCAGAGTCTGATTTTTGCACAGATAGGAGTGTGTGATACGCATTGAAGCGTGGTGCAGTGCGCTGCTGAATGAAGGAGGTCTTCAGGGTGTCCCAGATGGAAATAGGATCATCCTCAACATCCCTGATGAGAACTCTGACATCAGAAGTCATGGCAGTCTTGAGGGCTCCAGCAGCCTTCTCTGCCTTGATTTCCCAACGCTCTAGCTTGTCCTCATCAACATCAACAGCAGGACTGACCACAGTACCAGTTGAGTCCACAACTTCTGCTTTTCCAACCGGTTTCCTCTCTACCCCACTAACCAAGCGCCATAAGCCATGGAGTTGAAGCCAGGACTTCATCTGGTCAGCCCAGGAGCGATAGTTGTCAGTTGTAAGAGGGTAATGGACGAAATAGGGTGTCCTTGGTTGATGACATGGTTGTAGAGGGTGGGAGCGACTAGGAGATAAGGAATGGGTGATAAATCGATAGAAATAGGGGCTAGGAGGTTGAAATTGAAGGGATAGTGAAGGGAGACTGTCTGGACGCGTTTGGCTTGAATGTAGCGCGGGCCAGGGCCCATAACCTGTTATAATGCGACCAGAAAAGGCCCTTGTGTCACTGAGGACCAAGGGGACTGCAGAGAGTGGGGATAAGGCTATATTGAAGAGATAGAGGCAAAGTACTAACCTGCAGAGAGTGGGGATAAGGCTAAGGATAATGTCCCACTCATCTGCAGTTTATATGGAATACAAAACCACAAATAGAGCGATGCTCTGACACAACAGAAAACACAACATGACACAAAACCAAAACAATAAAGAAAGTGAACAATAAAGAAAGGAACAATGAAAGAGATGAATAATAGGAAACTGAGCAGTGAGGACTGGCCAGAAAGCGAACTGAACAGTGGCCAGTAACAAGTTGTGCCGTTGTTGCTTCAGAACAGCCTAGACACATCTAGTCGGTTGTCCAGGCTTTTGTCCATAGTAATGTCATCCCTTCAAGCAGTGTCCGAGTCAGTCTAAGACCAGTATGACTAGAAGCAAACAAACATACCTCAGTGGATCTACAATGCTCAAAGGCATCATCGGGTCATTTGAATGTGATGACAGCGATGGCGATTACTCCATGTAACTAGTCAGTGTCACTTTAGCATGAGGAAAGAAAACATACCATGATGTCCTCATGTGAGATCACACCAGTTGGATCTGATGCAATCCTGAGGCTCTCATTGTTTGATAGATCTGGCTCTGGTGTGATCTTGAGGAGGTTCTTGTTGTCCAGGGCCTCCTTTGCTTTCACAGCTCCATCGGAAGTAATATGGTTTTTTACCCACAAGGGATAGTTTTTCAAGATCCAAAGTTTAAGCTTCCAGTTGTCATCACATAGTCGCAGATAGTTGAATCTGAAATCGTTTAACATCATTGAATCTACAAATTGTATTGCAAGACTGTCTGCTTCACTCCAAACCACTGGTGCCAAGCCATGTTTGTCAAGAGTCATCCAAAGACTGCGCATCTTTTGGCCCAGTTGTGTTACCAATGCCTTCAACACAGGGATGCCATCTTCTCCTTCAAGGTATACAGTACATGTGCAGTATTTGGATCAGGTGAATTGCAGTCATCATTGGATGTTTCTTTCTGTGGCCATCCACATTTCTTTACCTTTGTTGCAGTCCCTTTTGTTGCCTCTTTCTGTGCTCTCTTATATGTGTTCTATGAGGTTTTGGTCCAGAACTTGACATCATCAAAGTTGTTCAAAGTTGTTCTGATTAAGCAGTGGTGGAGGGTCCTTTGTTGGGGGGAGGTGAGATCAGGTCTGATTGATCGATTGGACAGTGTGAGGAAAGTTTGCAGATGCAGAAGTTAATTTGTTGTTAATCTCCCTGTCAAGAACATACAATAAGCCAGAAAAGTGTAATCATACTAGGACGCACTCTATTGTCTGCAACCACGTCTGTAGGCGAATGACTTCATCCTCCAATGAGTGCTTCAAAGTCTTTAGTTGAGTCTTCTTGTTTGTGACATGTGCCAAAGAATGTTCAAGGTGCATATATGCGGTATTACCTGAGGTGGTAAGATCACATTTGTTGGCCTGGGATATGATACTAAGGATATCTTCGCAATTGAAATGTTTGGTTGAGGGATCCTGGCAAATGTATGGCACGAGTGAGTGTTTTGATGGCGTAGAACACTCACTTGTGGGGAAATGGCGTTTGACCCCATTGACTCTGGGATCAACCATTGATGTTGGGTGTGGTCTATGGGGAATGTCCAATTGTATTGACCGGGGTGTTACAAGGTCGGGACTGTCAGGTCAATCGTATTGAGCCCAGAGGAAAGAGGTAACATTGCTGTCAGAGAAGGAAGAAGACAAGATGCATTAGAGAACAGAACACATCAGCAGAAGTAGATAAAGTACTCATCAATTTTGCATTGTGTAGCTGGAACAACGGAATTAATCCAGGATTTGGAAGTCTGAATAGCCAGACTGCCTGGACAATATAGTGATCCAGACATGGAATATAGATTAGATAATAATAAGAATCACATATGCATGTGTACTTTAAGACAATTTGAGTAGTAATAAAACACTCTTTCATTTGTAGTATGGTAAAGGCCAAATACTATTGTATATACATATGGCCATAGCACACGCTATTCTATGTCCACATCATTGTCATCCTCTTTGTCAAACAGTCCATCTGTATTGTACCTTGTGAGTTCAATGAAGGGATGCCTTAATAATGTGAAGTTTTGAGTGTCAATGAGCTCTTCATCCAGAGTAACTTTCAATTCTGGAGATATAGAAACAAGAGCCTTGATTGAAGTGATGGGAATAACTTTGATCATGTCTTAGCCCTTCAATGCATTGCAAAGGTAAACCATTTGGCTCAATTGGGAAAGGAGAGTTGCATTGGGGAGGGAGAACAAGTTCATGACAGTGAGAGGATACTTCAGGTTGCCAAACTGTAAGGAGAAGTAATATGATACATTTGCAATATGCATCTTCCCGCCATAGTTGATCTAAAATAGCTTTTAGCAAGTGTTCAAGAAAAGTTAAATGACTTACCTCAACGTAAGATGTTTGGTGAAGTGAAGATTTGCTGCTTAATTCAGACCAGATAGATCGTGCCCGTTGTCCATTGGGCAATTGCAATCATGACCAACGGATGATTGCATTAGGCCAGAGTGATTGGTTAGACCATCCTTCACATTACCAATATTCCATCAGCACATCATACTCTGGTTGCACCATGGGCCTTGCAATGCAGTCACATTGTGATAGAAATGCATACCCATCCAGAAAGCCATGTGCATGTATAGACAGGCCATATGCACTGTGGTTGATATTGAGTTTCAGGTACATTGCCATAAGGGAATTGATCTAAGCATGGAGCACCCTGTGCTCTTTAAGATTGCGATAAGGGTCCTTATCTTGACAAATCTCTTTGCCTAGATTCCCAATAGCAGTCTCCATCATCCACTGTGCATAACAGGCAAGTAGACCTGCGCAAACAGTCTCTGGGGCAATATGCATCAGGAGGTGGATGCTATGGCAAACAAAGTGGATTCAAGATGCTTTGCGCTGATAATAAAGCACTTTAAAATCTCTGACAAAATCCTTTAGGGCTTTATTGCCATTTCAAAGGTCCTGTGGTGTAATAGCAGGGTGCTGGAGTATCTGAATCTCAGCAACAAGTTTACAGTAGTGTTCCCAGTACAGTTGCGGAAAGATGTGTCACAGCAACATAGGCCCAAGCCCATAGATATACAGCTGGAATTCCCAAGCTTTGTACCCTAAACTGATCTTCTCAGCCAGATTGTGAGGCGCATGCCCAAACAAAGAGGGAATAAATGGAATTGCTGCCTCAATAGAGCTGCTGTGAGCCTTCCAGGTTTTCTTGTCCTTAAGAACACACCAGTCTCAGGTGGAGATGTCGTCTGGTTGATAGAGCTTAATCGTCCTCACCACAACCCAGAAGGAGATCAGGGTCATTTAGAACAGAGAGATGCATGAGATGCATGGTAAAGATCCCCAGAACACCAAGTGTGATAAGCCCAGAAAAGAGTGTGGGCTTACACAGTCCAGTTTGGAGGTGATACTTGTTGTACTCAGTAAGGGTTTTAGCCGAGAGCAAGAGCCACAGATTTCTTTCATATGTGGCACTGATATTTACTTGGAAACTCTGTAGATCTTCAAATGTAATGTCTTCATGAGAGCATCCTAGGATCGTATAAGAGTCAGGTTTAGCCATTACTGGGAAGTAATGGGGGTCCCCTTCTCAATGCTGCCCTATAATCGCACAATAAACATGATATCCCTGTTTGCCACTGTGCCCAACAAAGCCAGACATTGAAGCAGCATTAGGGCTATCAGCTGATGCTACAATAATGATGGGAATGCATCGTTGTATCTCTGTAGATGTAGATGAGTCAAATATCCTTAGCCCTTTGCGTTGTATAGCTGAGAGATGGTGCAGTGATGGAAATAAATAAGAGTCGATCTCTTGTGGTTTATTGGGACCGGGAACGAAGCCTCCTGGGATGATAAACAGTTTTGTGTAACATATTCCAGGGCAAAGATTATGGACGATCCAGATAAACATTCAGCAGTTGGATGCTTTGTTACAATATAATTATGCACCATTGATAGAAAGCTGTAAAGCAATATCATCTTTGGTGATTTGACCAAAAATCCAGGCATGCAAGAGGTCATGCAAACAAGCAGTGTCGTCGTAGCCCTCTATTTGGCCATTGTGCATCCTAAGGTACTGTAAGATTTCTGTAAGCTGCTTCTCAAGATAGTGCATCTCCTCAGTGATTTGAGGTGATCCATACAATGCTTGAAGTATAGGGCTAATGGGGATTATTGTAAACTGCCATTGAGGTCATTCATTCTCATAGTAATGAGGTGCACTGCAATAGTGGCATGTGTTGAGATCCAAGTATGTGTCTGTAAAAGCAGCACAGCTAGAGATACACATGTCATGCTTCATAGGCACAACACCAGAGATTTTCTTGAGGGATCATCTTGCCTGATCAAAAGATAAAAATTCGTCACCAGGGTAGGCTGCCATATCGACCTTTCATATGGTTTCATAGTGGTTGTGAGAAGAATCTGTCAAGTAAATGAAGTGGTGTAGTGCCTTCATAAGGTGTGTGTTCAACATATCCAGTATGCAGCATGCTAGGTTAGGGTCCCCAAGCTAATCAACATTGTTAGGTGCCATTTCGCTTTCCTCAAGTCTCACATTCTTTAAAGCTTGTATGTTCTTCATTGTAACCTGGAGGGTAGGTATGTATATTCCTATGTCTAGTTCACCTTCATTCAATTCCAACAGGGCTGGCTGGAAAGAACCCGAATTGGTAGCAGTAGCAAGATTAGATCCCTCAGAGCCATTGGGACAGTGATCCAGGGCACATACACCCGGATTGTGATCATGATAAGTGGTGCCACATATTGGATTGTCAACCTCATTGATATTGGGGACAAGGGCGCTTTGATCTAAATCAAGCATTGGCATGGCATTTTCAGTTGATGGGTTCAAGGTGGGCTAGTGAAATAAAATTATAAATATAACTGAAGAAGCTTTGATGGATGAATGTTTTGCAATGTACTAAGCCTTTGGCATTTAGAAGAAGTTGAATGGTTGTTCAGGTTTCTCAGTATTGGCAATTTCCTCAGTCTAGCATGTTGGATGAAATCCTGGAATTCTCATTCAGCACACTTTTTGGTATAGATGTTGTATGGAGCATGTCACTTCTGTCTTGAAGCCATTGTGTGAGCCAAAATGTGTTTATTATGCATAGAGTCGTGTTGACCAATGATAACTACTATTATAGATAAATAATTCTTGATAAAAAGAACATGCATCCTTTTTAAGTCCCTCTTTTGCCACACACTCATTCATCTTGACTTGAACACTGGAAGATACCCAGGACAGCAGTGACAGATCCCCCTACAAAGACTCTAAAGCCATGCTCATGATTCTGTGAATGGCAGATGAACGTATGCTGCAGGACAGTGGTAATCCAGTGTACCTCAGAATGAGAGAAGAGATTAATCAGCTCTGATGAGTACTAGTAGCTCAATGTGTTTCACTGGGGGTATGCATATACAACCCTGTATCAGATCAGCACAGTCAGGAGACCATTCAGAAAGCAAGGGTGTCCAATATGGCCCATTTGATCACCCATTTATACACCCTATTCTCAGTATCCAATACATGTGTGAAGGTCTCAGGTTTATATATCACGTCAACCCTCCTCCATTGGCAAGTAACCACTTTTTGGTATGTAATCAAATGATTTTATGCAAGATACACTAAGGTGTATTCTATTTAGCTGGAGCCTCCTGGGGTAACCCAGTGTATGCAGCTGGATGCAGATATATGCGTGAATGACTCAGATGCAGACAAGACACTGGTGAAGATCTCCCTAGACACATCCTCTGATTCAAAGTAGAACAGTTTCATTTTTTTATTCTGTCTCGTGTTACAAAAGCAGTCCTCATGTAAATTATTCGATGTTGTTATCAGCATGATCAATAGCAGTTTTCACTTCTAAGTGTATTATGCATTCAAATTGCATTGAGTGCATTGCTTCTCTTTGAAGCCATTGTGTGAATGAGAAAGTTACTACTACTCTATAGAAAACTGTCCCATGTTCAGTAAAAAAGTGTGTATTAAGTATGTGTAAAACTGTGACACTGATGTACATGGATGAATAGTAATTGATGTCATCAGATTACACCATACATAATCACTACAAATCAATCAAAATTGTATGTAATTCATTGACTTTCTACTGAGGATGAAGGCTCACAGCCACCAGCAGCTTCACCTAGCCTAACCCACAACCATCAGCCATCACTGTCAGCCTCAAGGAATGCTAGCCCAGAAATGCAAGGTTGGCGTCACAGGAGCAAAAGACACGAGGGTGCTGCTACCAACTTCCTGTCAAGCAAGCGCCAGAAAGTTGACCATCAAGTAGACAGTAAAGGTCTCGGCATGCGACAGTCAAATCGGGATCAGTATCTAACAACAAAGGCTGCTGAAGAGAGGTAAGCCATTGCCAAGCCATTTTTCTATAAGAGGTGAATGCTCTAGATAGTGACACCCATATGGCACCTAGAAGCCAATCACACTGCTAAAACCCATACAAAGGGCCAGAATGATGAAGCACCTAATTTAATTTCTCACTTTTTAATTGGACTGCAGGTAATTATTGGCACTTAGTCTCGCATGCTCAATACTGTCTTTTTATCAATTACAACTGCACTTTATAATGCTCGACTTGTTTCAAATTGCTCAATTTGTATGAATAATTTAAGAGCTAATGCTAGCACTATGTGATAAAAATCTATGCTTTTCAGTTAAACACCTTTAACCTGCCCTCAAGACCCTCTAGATGTTGTTCTACCAAGTGCATCCTTTCCTCCAGCCTAGAAATCCTGGTGGCAATATCCCCATCATCGCTTATCAACAATGTGCCAGCGTGAGAATGTGATGCCTGCCAATGTGCAGGCTGGAGCTGTTGTGAGGTGCTTGGTGCCTTGGTGATGCCTGTCAAATGCAGAGTGGGAACTACTTTAGGGGTTTGGAAGCTAACTTACCTGCTAAAGTATTAGAGGCACCATAAGTCTTAGGGTCTGAGGGAGGGAGGAGGTTGCTCAGGCAAAGGTGGCTTAGGCAGGGTGGCTGGGCTTTTAGCAGGGGTGTTGGCAGCAGATGATCTGCTGCTATCCAAGGCTAAGCTTCCAAGGCCAGAAAGGGCTGTCAGAGGGGATGGAGAAAGCCCTAAGCCTTCTGATTCACTTTTGTCAGGGGAATTGGAGGCCCATTTCTTTCCCCTTATGGCTGCTCGCTCCTTTGCATGCTTATTATGGTACACCTGAAAATCAGATTCTGGCAGCTGGTGGCAATCTGTCTTTCCTATCGCAGCATTCAGGATCATTAAGCTGCACCTCAGCTTTTTGGTCTTGCACCACATGCATAGGGCATTTGGTAAGACAATGCACTCTTGTCCCACCTTATGGCACCTATCACATTGCAATTGCCCATCAGCTTCAAAGCAATTGAGAGGGTGGTGATTTACCTGGATTGGTTTTACATCTAATGTCTGATTGGCTTGCTTGGCATGTTTAGGATCTTGCCTTGAAGAGGCACAGCACTTTGCAGTCTCAAGTGGTGCCACAGATAAGCCCTTCTGCTTTCTCGTAGTGGCAGCTGCCTTGATGGCCTTTGGCCTCCCACAGTTCTAAGGATGCTTCAAAAGTTCAGAATTAGGTTAGAATTAAACCAGAAATAGTAGAACTTACTCCATGCTCCTCATCTATTATTATTAATGAAGTTTTGCCCTCCTCCTTGGGTTCAATCAGTGGTCTTAAGATAAGCAGCCTGACCTTGCGCTGCATAGGAGGAGCTTAGGGGATGGGGAAGTCGGCAGCATGCTCTTTTAGTGTTGCCACGACTCGGCTAAAAGCTGGCTTGGAAGCTGGAGTTGGTCACATGTCACAGCTCACTTAGCTTAGCCGATTGTTGCCAACGGACCGGTTCCTTTGGCCATGACTTGACATTAGCCGCGACTCGCTAGTCGACCTGGGCCAGCCATCCTTTTTTTTTTGTCATGGCCACCGCCATTGACACACTGCCACTCTTGACATCTTGCATCTCTCTTGCATCCTCCCTCTTTCCTCTCGCCTCTTGCCAACTGGCCCTCAGGCCCCTCACTCGCCGACTTCATTTGCCCTAACCCTCAGGTGCCGCGCTCGCCAACCCTCCTTTGTCCTGACCTCAGGCACCTCACTTGCCGACCTCTTTCGCCCATGTGCCTTGCCCACTGACCTCCTTTGCCCTGGGGCACCTCCTCTGCCGCCGACACCCACTGTAGGCACATAAGCACATGTTCGTGGCTGGTTGATTCCACTCATGTATATGTAGCCTGTGTCACGCCTTTGGCGTGATTCAGAGTGTAGCCGGTGTTCGAGCGGTGGCATGGCACCCTGCAGTGCCGACTTCCAAGTTGCACCACTGCAGGGCAAGAGCGATGGACCGCCGATCTGCAAGTCTTGTACCATCGTCCCCACTGAAAGGCCTAGTAGACCTGAGCATTGCAGAGTGCCGTAATTGGTTGTAATGAGAAGGGCCCCCTCGGGATTGCACTAATCCCTTGGAACCTGCCCTATCTGGGAAACTCTGTGTGGGCGACATCCTCTGCCGACGTCGCAATGGCAACATGGTGTTGGTGTGGTCTGATGTAATGCCATCAACGCATTTGCAGTCTGATGTACCGCCATCAGCGCATCTGTCAGCCTCCACTGGAAGCCTTTGGCATGGTGGAGGAATGACGGGCACATGAGCCACAAGTTTTGTCACCCTGACAAGTGCTTGACCTCTGGGTCACACTTCTGTCAGGGAAAGAGCAATGGTATGTCGACCCTCCTTGACCCCAAGTCCCTTGCGCACAGGCCAGATGATAATCCATCAGTGAGTACACATATGTCAAATGAGTTTTTCCCCTCTTCTTACACGCCCTTGCTGGCTGGGTCATCCGCACCTTTGTTGGGGACACCAAGTTCGCCCCATTCCTTGCAGTACATTGCCCTACTTGTTCTGCACGACCACTCAAACAGACGTGACCTATAGTCGGTCTGTCTTGCTTAAATTTGTTGTTATACCCCACTATCCCCTCTGCGCCTGTGGAGATCAAGTACTTCACCGTCGTCGTCCCTCACACTCTGCACAATGTCCATCTTGACTAGACTTGACCTATTGTCAGTCCATCTCGGTTGGATCTGTTGTTGCACCCCGCTTTCCCTTCTCTGTTGTCCGTGGCCATTAAGGTTCCGCACGGGTATGGTACAGGTCAGGCTGAGTGACACCGCACCCACACCCGCTAACACCGTACCCGCAGCGGGTAAGGGTACACACCGTACCCATACTCCAATGGTGTTGTTGAAAACCCACGGGTCCACATAAACCTGCGGTTCTGGCTTAAAACATAATTTTAAACACATGCAACAACTATCTACTTATCAAGAGAAACCACCGAATGCCCCCTCTTTCTCTTTTTAGACTTCACCGCTTCAAGAATATCATCCCATCGCAACATGTTATGACGAGCCCAGGATCCCAAACAGAGATAGGCACGAATGGAATATGGTGTAAGGCGGTTGTGGGTAAAGCATAGAAGGTGTCGACCCTGTGAGAAAATTCGTTCGACGCCTGTAGAAGTAGCTGATATAAATGATTAGTTACAAATTCACGGAGAGAGTTACCAACTTACCAGGAATACTCAAATAGTCCCATGCCATTCTAGAAAGGTTCGGGTAAGTTTGACGGTTGTCCACCCACCACTTGAGTGGATCCTTCACGTTCTCCATGGCAAGAGAGAGATAGACATCGATTTCACTTCGTTTAGGAACCTTCTTGCCAATTGAGATATTTCCGAAGCCACCATCATCGCTTCCCTGTGTGCATATGTAGATAACCAGTAGGTAAATTAGACCAACAAGATTACAGAATCACTTGCCTCATCAACTGTTTGTTTGTCATCATCTGCCGAAGCACGATTTTCATACTCACTGATATACTCCTCACGGACAAGATTTTCTGCGACATCAATCCACCTTTCTTCCCATTCCTGAACGTGGAAATAGTTCAACTTGAGACCCGGATGAAGAACTGACAAAGAACCTATCAGTTTCATTGTAACGTGAACGACTTGTAACTACATACCCATAGCAATCCGGTATGCTGCTGATCTGTCAGTAATTGAGTAGTATCGGTTCATCTTTGCCCTAGCCAATTGCATGGCAGCTTTGATGGCAGGATGGTACGACTCCTTTGACTGAGGGTTAAGTTCATTGTTGAGCTTGTCCATGGCCGGAATAATGGATGCAATGCTCGCATCATCTTGAGAGAAGAAGAGCGTAGCCTTTTTATATTGCTAACAAGTTGTTAGTCTGATATGAGTATATAAATACATGACACGCACCTCAAGAACAGATGCTAAATCATTCACGATCGTCCAGTCGTCATGGTCAAGTTCAAACTTGTGAAGCTTCAAGGATTTGTCAGCTGTTATGCTGTCAATGGCGATCCGATACACAACAGCAAATTGCAGCATATCGTAGGTAGAATTCCATCGTGTAGCAACGTTGCATGGAATCAAATTGGGCTTAAGGTGGTTGGCCTTGCAAGTACGATGCCACGCAGGCAATGCGATTGTGGTAGAGTGGATAATCGCGAAAGACAGTTTTCAAAGCTAATGGCGTCATGTAAGGCAAAGTCATATACATGAATGATAATGTTCTCACTTTTGTAACCGTCTCCTTAACAGCTGCCATTGCCTCTAGAAATGCGGTCTGTTCATCCCCACTTAGCACCTTCAGCTCATCGATGTCGTCATCATCGTCGTCATCTGTGTTGCAGGCCGACTCCTTGTCCTCATCTTCAGGCTCATTCTCATCGTCGTCTTCAATACCTTCAAGATCTGACATATCATTGTTATCGGTGGCGCTTGAGGAGATACAAGAAGTGAAAGGTTTGAGAAGGGCTTTGCAGGAGAGCTGGATCGTATGGTTGAAGCAGCAGACATGGTTTGATGTGTTGAATGAATTGTTTTTCTTGTCAAGCTCTGCGGTTTGTGTGTCATTTGAGGTCGCATTGTCACCAATGAAGGCATGGATCTTACATTTGAATTAGCCACGGAAAAAACATCACGGTCATTAACTGACCTTATTTTCCAATCCGAAGCGCTCAAGCATGGTCTGAAACGCATTTGCAAGCGTAGCCCCACTGTGAGATTCAGGAACCTCAATGATGTTAAGCAGAAATGACATCATCACTCCTTCGTACTCAAAATGTACCGTCCAAGCAACAAAAGCTCTATGGTTTGGAGACGTCCAAGCATCAGTGGCAAAGTGTAAGCATTCAGGATGTTTCTGTCCAATAATATATATCAACTATGAATATAAAACATCAAATCGACGTACCTGAAGAAGCCTTGCAACACGCTTGGGGCATTTGTCGAATGATGCTTTGATGTCACGTGAGATTGTGTCAGGGGATGGGATCACCATATTGGGTTGTTCAGCGGTGAGGAGTTTGCACAGTTCTCGATCCTTGACAATAGATGTGGGGCGGTTATTTTCGGTGACCCATTTGACGAAGTGAGTGCTGTGATTCACATGATATACATCAGACTGTACAGATTTAGACAGTTGATCACTTACCGGACTTCGGTGTTGGTGTGTGTTCGATGAGAGTACCAGACAGGCTGTTGGCCTTCATGAGCGAAGAGGGAGAAGATGGAGGCACTCTGTGCTACTCCAGCCTTGCCATTCATTGTGTTCTTGACAGCCTCTTCACCGAAGCATCGCATCGCATGGTGCTTGAGATTGGCTGTCGAGGACTTGTCCTTCGAATCCTGAAAGTGTCGAACTCCACCCACAGCGGTCTTGCACTTCCGAGCTGCACATGGGAAGAAGTGGCACATGCAGTTATCAAGATACTGAATAGAAACGCCATCGGACTTGAAGAAACTGTATATTGGGGAGCGCCAACTCTTTTTTAAAGCCTCTGTAGTGTATGGCCATGAATTTGCAAGCAGTCAATGAAATATTAAATAAACTTACTAAGCTCCTTTTCCGGATCCACCTCCACAACTTCAATATCAGATGAATTGCCTGAGACAGTCGATGCTTCGTCATTATTGGTGGCATCCTGGCTACCCACATCCCGATCAATGGTCGATGACTTTGAGTGAGCTGAGAGGCGGGTTTTGGCCTTTTTGAATGGTCGCACCAAGGCCTTTTCATCCTTTGGGAAGTTGGTATTCACAGACTCAGACATTGAAGAGAAAGATGATGCCGGAGAAAGTATTGAGCCATCGCTGGCGTTAGACAGTGCCTGGCAAGACTTTCAAGCCATGTGGGTGTGACCAAGCTTAGTAGCCACGAGAGAGGTGTGTCGCCCAAGAAATGAGAAAGGTAGACAAGAAGCTGAAAGGCACGTTGATGACAGAGGCATTATCGATGTTGATACCCAGATGCAGGTGCTAAGTGATGGAGAATTGGAGAGAGACAAAAGTGCACACAAGAGGAAAATAAGAATGCACCGTGATCCTGATGCGATGCCATCCTTGACAAGCAAGGAGGCTGCTTAAATACACCTGAAGTCCTTATAACTATAGGCAGGTGCCTGAGCTGGCAATGATGATGCCCGGAACGAGTGAATGTGCATATTAATGCAGCACTAAATGTACAAAAATTATCAAAAAAAGTAGTTAGTAACTAGGAAACGAAGCTAAGGATTGTATTTGAGGGACGTACTGCTACCATGCACTTGTGGTTAGTGCCGATCGTCTTCATCCAAAGATTGAGAAGCGAGAATGAAACTGGAGAGAAAGGTAGGAAAGGAGTGGCTGTGAGGGCGGTAAGCAATTGTATTTGCTCGCAGTCATCTTGCACCGGAGGTTAAGGGAAGGGTGATAAGCGTGAACTGAGATTGTGAGGATATTGCGATGATGGAACAAATGTGGGAAAATTGTAAGGAAACTGTACAGTTGTGGCTGACACGTGCTCCGACGCAGTTGTGCCAATCTGATATTGCTATCACAGTATCACTGAATTGCCTCCAACACGTCTCATCCATCTTGGACTTGCCCTCAACTTCTCTGTATTCTATTTCAATAGTCCTTACTCATTGGACCTCAGATATGCTACATATACCTAGGTTCGTACCATACTTGGCCCTCAACTTCTCTGTATTCTATTATGAAATTTTGAATAGACCCGATCGCGTGTGCCAGCTCAGCCTCAGCGCTTGAACGCTTGAACCCCTCTTTGCCTTTCTCTCATATGCACTCATCCAGGCAGAGCACGCTTTCTTTAAAATGCTTGGCTCACATGTAATCGCCTGCTATGTAAAATCGTCCCATCAGAACGATCCAGGTCGCACTGTCCTTGAAATCCTATTGGCCCTCTTCGCCATTCATACCCTTCTGCAATCTCGTACTCGTGCAGACAATGGTGAAAAGCACTTCATCCAGTTCTCCGAGAAGGCACGTCGTTCCCCTTTTTTATATAGGGATGCGCAGCACTCCGTCTGACCCCCCCTCCCCTGGCCTTCAGGAAATCGATGAGCTCGTGGATGAATGGACATCAGAGCCTCTAGGTGCTCCTCTCACAGCAGAGGAGCAACATGACCTCACAACGATTCCAGTAGTTTCTGGATCAAACGGACCCCGACCCAAGCTCGTCAACACCGGGAAGCAAGTGCTTAATCTTGCTAGCTACACCTTCACTGGGCTTGCTGGCAATGAAACTCTTAAAGAGCATGCCATCGACCGTTCGGAAATATGGTGTGGGTAGTTGTGGTCCACCTCAGTTTTATGGCACTATCGGTATGTCTATGCTCCTTACCCCATGTCATCCTAATGGTCATTTATAGACGTGCACATGGACCTTGAGCGCAATATAGCCGACTTCCTTGGCACCGAGGCCTCAATTCTTTATTCTCAAGCTTTCGCCACAATTTCCTCTGTCATTGCTGCTTTTGCAAAACGTGGCGACATCATCGTGGCTGATCGAGGTGTCAACTTTTCCATTCAAAAAGGCCTGCAGATCTGCCACTCTACCATCCGCTGGTTCGATCACGATCTTAAAAGCCTTGAGGACGTCCTCCAGAGTATCGAAAAGGAACGTCGCAATCGCTGTGGACCGCTCACGAGACGGTTCATCGTCATGGAAGGTATCTTTGAGAGAGACAGTGCTATTTCCGATCCACTGAAACTTGTGAGTGACTAATTCCGGGTGTACCATGTGCAATAGATCCGATTGGTTCTTCTCCCCTCCCAGATTGAGTTTAAGCACAAATACAAGATCACCTTATCCTTGACGAGAGTATCTCCTTTGGCACTGTTGGCCGAACTGAACACGGTCTTACAGAATTATACAATGTCCCTGTGTGTATCCTCTTTGTCCCATTACATGTTGTCTCACTGCCTTGTTATCTAGGCTACCCAAATAGATATGCTCCTCGGATCAGTAGCCAACAGCCTCAATTCCGGAGGCAGCTTCTGTGCCAGCTCGCACCACGTCGTCGACCACCAATGCATCAACGGCACCTCCTTCGTCTTCTCAGCAGCCCTCCCTGCCCTCCTGGCCGTCGCCACATCAGAAGGAATCAATATTTTGTGAAACAGCCCTTCGATTCTCAGCACGTTACAAGAGAACATACGTGCCATCCGTAGCATCCTTGAGCGCGTGGACTGCATCACAATACCTTCACACACTGCCTCGCCTATCATCCATATTTATGTGCGTACCCAGCCCCCCCGCTTTAGTAGCAGCAGCAAAATCGGCCAACCCTTCACCGCTGTTGTTTGATATTGTGGTGGAGGAACGGCTGTTGCAGGATATTGTAGACAAGGCAATGGCGCAGGGCATGTGGATCATGTGCGCGCCACGGTTGAAAGGTCAGGAAGTCTTTGAGGCGCGTCCGAGCATCCGTCTTGCTGATACTGCTGCGCTATCACGGAAGGAATGCGAACGTGCTGCGGGCATCGTCAAGGCTGCTGTCGTAAAGGTCCTCATGAAGCGCAAGTGAACAAGCACCGAACAATTTGTGCTTTATATTTCCACCTCACTATCACAGTATTACTATGTATATACATACACTCAATCTCGGAATTGATGTGTGAGAAGTATAAAGTTGGCGCGTTGGCGCGTTGTCTTAGGTGTGAACTGTGTGGGGTCTCAAAAAAATGGGAACCCTATGGTGGCATTGATTAAGAATTCAAGATGAACAGTATAGTACTAATATACATGAGTGTAAAATCGTCGAGGCCAACAATAAGGAAGGGAAATAAAACAGGGAAGCCTGGGAGGGGACTGCCCGCAAAGTGGTTGAGACGCATTTGATGTGCTTTCTTGAACGGCACACATGGTCATAACTTAAGCATGCAGCAGAAGGCATGCTGATGGGGTCGTAGCACATGGGCAGAGGTGAAACTTGATGTCTTGAGGGCGATGTACCTTGTGGGATCAAGTAGACTGGGATGAACGTTGTAGGGGGGTGCATACCGGGCATCGGTGTCGCAGGGTTGACACTTGATGGAGGTGAGAATCTGAGATAACTGAGATTATTTGATTGTTGGAGACCTGGCACTTCTCATCATTGTCAGACCCGAGACGGTGTACCGTGACACCGCAGTTGCGGGTACGCTTCCCACGTGGGTGTCAAAATCGGTAACCGCACCGGTAACCATGGGACCCTTGGCCCAAACACCGTGGGTAAACCTGTATCTGTGCGGAACCCTAGTGGCCATCAAGTACTTTGCCGATGCCACCCGAACCCGTTCCGCCCAACCTCCGACTTCGTGAGCCGTTGCGCGTGCATTTGTACCATTAGAAGGACAGTCGGTGGTACGTCCCTGATTCATGACGACCAATGCTAACTCAGAACACTTGGATTCCTTTCAGCAATTGGCGCCCTTACTCCTATAGCAAACCCTCTGCCTCGCCTTCTGTAGGCATGTGGACAGCATCTTTGCCTTTCTGAGGGCCATCTTCTTTACCACGAGGTCCCATCAGAACAGAAGATTTCCATATTTCAGGTGAGTATTCACACCACGATCATCCTCCCTTGGCAATCAATATGATGTTTTGGCAGGTTTGGCTAAATTCCAGCCAAAGCTAAATCCATTGATATGCAGCAGCAGCGGCAGTACATGTAAAAGTGCATATCAGAGGCCCAGAGGCCACCAGGACCCTCTCCCCATCATCCCCCTATCCTCATACATAGATCTGTGTGCATTTCCAGAGTTTCAGGCCGCTTTCCCGCGCTCTGTGACACATCCCCTCATGGACAGTTTACAGCATCTCAGTCCCTTCCTCCCCTCACTACAGTGCCTGGAACTGTCAGACACTTATATATATAGCTTGTAACTACCTACAAACCCAATAAGAAGAAGCCCAGGAGTTCCCCCCTCAGTCTCTCAGTGTAGAGATCCCTAAAGAGCACAGTTCACTCTTCCTCACGTTCCCGAGAGTGCCGCATGCGCCCACGCCCTTAGGAAACTTAGGAGCACCTCCGAAGGTCTAGTGCGGCCTCAGATGCGAAGTAGCGAAGTCCGTGCGGACGTGCATGATAGGCCACGCTCACTATCTTTCCAGAACAGTCCCGCCGCTCCCGGAACCGCCGCACGTGTCCGCACCCTTAGCGGAGCGTATCCCAAGTCCATAGGGTCAAGACAGACCCTCCTGCGAAGTTTGGTGTTCCGCGGACACCTGTGCAGTATTGGACAGGGCTTCCCACCCCCTAGAACTTGCCGGCTGAGGGAGCGCGCATGGTTTGAGTTGGGTGATAGTTTCCCCACAGACCAGCTTCCCAGCTCATCACCGTATATCAGTGATATCGTATTTGCATGATTCAAGTGTCATCAGCATCACGTTTGTTTGGATGCGAACAAAGCTGGGTCCCAGCTTTTCAAATCTCCCGTTCTCATTTCTTACCTCCTCACTTTTTCTCTTGTCTTCTCTCCGTGCTATGGCTACAAACCAGCCCTTGAATCGTTACCAGGAGCTGCAACTACGGCTGTGGGAGGACTCAATGTCGAGGGACTCGGTTCTCCTCCCAATCAAATGTGATTTGCCTGGCCCTCTACACTACGTACTGTGACTTATCAATTAATCTAGACCTTTACCGCGGAAGCAGTTGCCAATGGTGAAGTGAACGTCAAGCATCCTCCAAATCCCTTGCCCGAGCCAGAGCCTCAGGAGCCAGAACCTCAGGGGCCAGAGCATCAAGGGCCAGAGCCTCAGTGACATTGAATTAACGTCAAGCCTTTTTTCACTGGCTTTAGCAGCGACAGAGACACACGTATAATATGTAAACTCTGTTTGTATGTACGGATTTCCTCATTCTATTATGGGTTTCTTACGATATATAGCGCGAAATATGACACATTCTCCTTTTCAACCCGAACCACTAAATACCAGTTCTCACAAACTACCTCTAATACAGTTCTCCGACGGCATCTCCACCAATACCACCTCTAGGAAATTCAGGTAAGCCCTGATGCTCAGTCATTCAAGATAGCTCCTGATGACACGTGGCCCTCAGTGAAATCGAGGTCTGTTGCTGAGAAGAAGTTTGATATTGTAGGACTATGTCTCGCTGTACTGTATGTGCGCTGCCCCGTGTCAATATGATCATCTGAGCCAATTCTGAGTAAATGGACTGTGTGATTTGAGTCATAAACATGACTGGAATGCCCCGGGCCCTGGGCAGCGCATGCCCTTGTATACTATGACTAGGGAAGGGGAATTGAAACGGCATAAGCTATATCAGAGCAGAGCATCTCCGACTTGGAGCAACAAGCCGTTATCTGGCTTAGATTTGGCTCGATTTGGGATTCGACTCACAGGAAGTCACATCCCTATCTCTTACATGCCGACTGTCCAAACGACCCTTATTCTTCTCGGATGCCTCATGCTGCCTCATGTCCCTGTCTCTTACATGTGCACACTTGTTTTTCTTGGATGGATGATGGATCATGCTGTCATCATGTATGTTATCCATCTCACTTGCTCTCAACTCTCAATCTCAGTTGCTCTTATCAGACAGGTTCGGGAAACATTTGGACGTCTTTTCCCCTCTGGGGTGAATTGGAACCATTTGCCCTCAATAATTGGGGGATGAGCATCGTTCTCTACGAACACCGTGAGGATTATGTGGGATATCTCTTACGCATCGAGTGGACAGTCGACACCTGTATTTCTTAGATGCATATGGTGTCCTCGTGTACATTATCCATCTTGATTGCTCTCAGCTCACAATCTCACTTGCTTCATCAGACATGCCCACGAAACGTTTGGACGTCTTTTCCCATCCAGGGTGGATTGGAATCGTTTGCCCTCGATTATTGGGATGAGCACTGTTCTCCAACACCATGAGGTTTAAAAGGGGCATATATGTAAGTCCTTTCTTCACCAATCCATGCCTCCCTGCAGATCTAAAGTTGCTCAGTCTCAGCCTACTTTGCCTCTTCCCCTGACCAATACTGCACAGACTTGATGGGCTCGGACTCGTGCACCCAAGGTCGATCATGTGGAAGGAGAGTCATTCGACTTGAGTAATATTTCTGGAAGCGACGACAACGACGATTCTCACAATTCCATCAACTGCCCCCACAACCATGACGTGGCTAGCACCTCTCAGGCAGCAGATGTTGTGATCAATAAGCCTGATCTACTGGCGCCCAAATTAAGCAAGGCAGCCGATATTCGCTATTTCTTTGAGAGAGATGGCGAACGCATGATCTGCAAAGAATGCAAGTAAGTCTCCCTGCATGTTCATGTCTTAGTCGGTTCGGCTAAGCATTGCATAAGGAAAAATCCTCCAGATGTGACGGAGAAAGTCAATTGGGTTTATCAAGCAAAGACGTCAACTATGTCTCTCCGCCCACATTTGCAAAGGAGACATCTCGAGCTTTACATGTCCTTGGCAAAGGAGAAGGGGTGGGAGATAATGTTGCCAGCGCATCATTCTCAGGCTAGTGGCGCTGCGTCTGCGTTGAAAGGTGGACAACCTGACTCATTCAGTGAAACTACCTTTCATGAGCGTCTGGTCAAGTTCATTGTTGTCAATGACCAGGTACGCTCTCGTCATCTGTTTATATTCTTATGCCTACTTTTTGACTTTCCAGTCTCTGAATCTCATGGAGTGTCAGGAGTTCAGAGACCTTCTCCTCCTGTTACGAAGTAATTTGATGGAATCAATGATTCCACATCAGATGAAGCTTCGTGAGCTAGTCATTCAAACCTAGAGAGAATACTTTCAGGCTTTAAGGGTTCAACTTGCGGTATGCACGCCTTCGCCCATTTGGTACTCTCGCCTTCATGTTCTCATCTTTTTCTAGGCCACGATGGGGAGATTTCTTTCACTATTGATACCTGGTTGGATCAAAGCAGATGACCTTACCTTGCAATTACGGCCCACTGGATTGCGCAAAACAAGGAAACGGGTGCCTTGAAGCTCAAGGTGGCACTTATTGCCTTTCACAGGGTCTGTGGTAGTCACAATGGCTTGTCACTTGCCGACGTGGTTATAAGCCTTCTCAATAGGGCAGGCATTACTAGGAAGGTACTGTAATTAGGCTTATCTGAGAGACAATGTTCTCATGCGCTTTTCTTGAGGCTGGCCACTTTACTTTAGACAACGCATCGAGCAATAAGACCCTGATGGAGGTGCTTGAAGTCAAGTTCTCCTAGTGAGAAATTTCGTTTGATGCGAGCGATCGTCGTATCATGTGTTTTGCGCACTTGATCAATCTCAGTTCAGGGCACGTTATCCAAGCAGTTGACCCTAAAGTCAAAGCAAAAGCAAAAGTAGAAGTGAGAAAAACAAAAGCCAAAGCCAAAGCAAGAGCAAAAGATAAGGATGACGATGACAACAACTACAATGACGACAACAACTACAATGACGACAACAACTATAATAACGATGACAACTACAACAACAACAACGATGACGATGACGATGACAGTCACAGTGACACCGACAACGACAACGTTTCTGATCCAATATCACTTGCCCATTCCGTAGTCAGAGTCATTCGGGCATCAGGCATGCGTCGAGACGCTTTTGATGAGGTCATCAAGGATGGCAATAATAAGGGCTGGTTTATGCAAAAGCAAGGGAAGTCTATTACACGTGTAAAAATCGAGCATCTACAACTCCTGTGTGATGTCAGGACTCGATGGGACTCCATGTTCCATATGCTCAACAGACTCCACGTGATGCGCCCAGTAAGGCTCAGTGTTTTACAGAGATTGAATCATGTTGAACAATTGATCTATCAGGCTATTGATTATTTCCTTGCCCTCCCAAACAATAAAGATCTTGCCAAGTTCGAGATCATGCCTCACATCTGGGATAGTCTACAGGACATCGAGGTAGTTTTGGGTGTCAGTTGCACATACATGGGATTGAATAATAGTCTGATAATACCAACAGGCTTCATATGTGGTACAGCAAGCTGTGTCCGCGGAGAGCACGCCAATGTTGTCCCTTGCTGTCCCCGCTTTTGAGATGTTCATGACGAAATGAGAGAAGCTTGCCAAACAATCTAATTTGAAACCGATTGTCGAACCAGGCCTTGAGTGGACGTATGAATACTACTGCCGGATGGACCAGACTAGAGCATACGTTGTCGCCATGTGTAAGCAATTTTATTCTTAACACGGCAAAAACTGATTTTATTTGCAGTTCTGAACCCTGCAATACACTTGAGCTGGATGAGGAAACATTGGGGGAAAGAGTACATTGATGCCACTGAAAGCAATCTCTAGGACCTGGTGGGTTCAGTATTTATATTTTTAAATGGAATACTATCTTATGCTCCTAAGATGGCCGAGTATCATAGTAAGAATGAAGACCAGTCGGTGCAGAACACTACATATCGTGCCCGCGAAGATGTGCCACTACAAATGACACTCGCGGCACAATATGGCATTGAAGATGAAATGGACATAGGAGACACTGATGAAAATGTTCAGACTGTTGAGCAAGAATATCAGGCTTACATTATGGGAGCACTGTCGGGGAAGGCTGTCGACATTCTCAAATTCTGAGAGGTAAATAGCATGTCATGTAGTAATTTTTCGATCTATACTGACAGAGCACCACAGTCCAACTGCACTACCTATCCCACCATTTTTGCAATTGCCATGGATTACCTACCAATCCAAGCTACCTCAGTCCCTTGTGAAAGGGCATTTTCATCAAGTGCTCTAACGGACACAAAACAGAGGAATCGCATCAATCCATCTCTAATGGAGGTGTTACAGATGTTGAAATTTCAGCTAAAGAAAGAGCACCTTGACTTCACATCGGGCTGGATGACCTTGGAGAAGCAGATGGTAGAGGATGACCCGCCAGAGGAGGACCTTCTGCAGAAGGTCCTTCAGGTAAATTTTCAAGACCATTTTGACACTCTTATTCAGACTATCAACAAGGACGACGAATAACTGTGGTACCTTGCGTCGCTTGTGTAAATTCAGACATGTCACATAGCGTAGTATGTAGCCCTGAAAATATATTCTCTTATCCATGCTTTCTGATCACGTGCAAGTGGGCGGAAAATCATCTTATGTAAACATGTTGAAGTGTGAACTGGTTCACTTGAAATTTCAGTTTTTTTCTACAACTACGATAGCGACATATCATCATCACAATGTGAGAAATGCCTACTATTTTGCCCCGTGTATTTGTTATCTAATTTATCCACCAGTCTTTCCTCGAAGCTGACAATTTCCATGAAGATTGTTTGGATTGCTGAGAGATACAGGTTGCAAGAAAGATTGTCTTCTGGGTCCTCTTGTATGTCTGTAGAAGCAATTCTCCTGTATTTGACTTACAAGCTTAGGTGAATAGATGAGGTATATGTTGCACACGACATTATATCTGGAGGATCTGTCATTCTCAAACTTGAGCCTTTGAATGGAAAAGATCACACCCTATGGCACAAGTTATGTGTCTACAAGAAGCTTGACAGAGGGACCAGCATCCCTCTTGTGCATTATTTTTGCACAGAGTCTGGCTTTAATGTAATCGTAATCGATTGTCTCGGCCCATCTCTCCAAGACCTCTTTCTTCGCTCCCGTTGTCAATTCACGATTAACACGGTTTTGCTCCTAGCTAGGCAGCTCATAAGTAAATTTAACTTCTGGGGTCACAACTAACGAGTAATATGTACTATGTTCAGCTTTGTTGCCTACAGTACGTCCATTCCCACAACTTCATTCACTGCGACCTCAAACCAAGCAACATTATTATCGGCGTCGGCGATCAGATGAACTTGGTGTACCTCATTGATTTTGGACTATCAAAGGAATTTCGGGACCCCAATACACATACGCACATCCCATACAATGAGGGTGTTGGCTTCACAGGGACGACTGCATTCGCATCCATTAATTGTCACATGGGCTTGGAGCTTACAAGGCGAGATGATTTGGAGTCTCTCACATACATCTTACTTTACTTCTGTTGGGGTTTCTTATCATGGCAGGGCCTAAGAAAAAGGAGGGCCGTTCTGGAAAGCAAACGTACAATCACCATGCACAAGTTGTTCCTGGGCCTCCCGGTGGAGTTTCAAAGTTTTTTCAAACACTGCTGCTCACTCGCTTTCAATGAGAAACCCAATTATGATCACTTTTACGATCTTTTTGGCAATCTCATATTGCGAGAAGGGTTTCAACTTGACATGGCGTTTAATTGGGATGCCGCTGACGGTAAAACCTAATTGTATTGTACGGATAAGAGTGGGGGTCTCTAGCACGAATGCGATCATTTTCCCAGATGCATTATACGATAAGTACCCGACATATTTAAATCATTGCATTCTGACAATGGGCTGTATGCAGATTGCGCTCTTAGCCGTAGCAAGTCATATTTACTCACTAGCATCAAGTTACCCTAGTCGTTCCTATATTTTATTCAATCGTTGTCACCTTTACTGTTGTTACACCCACCCCTTTTGTATGTAAGGTAGATCGATTTTTGAATTGTAGCCAGTCTTTTCGCAAACTTGCGACCGATGGCGAAAGCAGCACTTGCACACACATGCTAACATCCAACATCTTATTTATTTATGCCATCACGACCGCTATCACGACCTCATCCTTCATCTGTGTGTGTGTACGTTTTCCTTTGTTTGTCAGCGCATCAGCCCTCATGACAGATCCGATGACAGCAAACAGTTCACGTGACCCAAACCACGTTAACGGTCATTGACACATTGATGAGTCATCTAGTTATCCCTTACCCACTTCTCAACGTTGCCCACTCTTCCCACACGACTTCCAACTCAAACAGGCTTGACTCATTGTCGATCTGTCTTGGTTGGAACTGTTGGTGTACCCGGCCACCCCTCTCCGTGCTTCTAGATCGTGGACATTAAGAACTTTGCTGTCACACTGTCGTCGCCCCACCCATTCCGCATGACCTCCAACTCAGACAGGCTTGACTTGTTGTCAGTCTGTCTCTGTTGGAGCCATCAGTGTACCCTGCTACCCATTCTCTGTGCCCCTGGACATCAAGTCCGTCGCCGTTGTCGCCTCACTTGTTCGGTCTACCTTCACTGCACACTGCTGGACATCTTATTTCTCTTTTACATTGGTATGTGATTTTTACTCATTACGGAGCATCTGGCTGAAACATTTCTGAGAAATTGTATTATGCCTTATCCATCCCCCCCATATCGCTACACGTGCTGGGCCCCAGCTAGTGACTGGCGTCGAGGCCATGTCATTCTGGCTGCAAATGTCGACACTATCCCATCTTCCCCTTCTCGATGCCAAGCTGCAGTCATAGTGGACAGCCTGTGGGGTGAGCATGAATGGATGTTTTACCCCCAGCCATATCACCATCAGTCTCCTTACCTCGCTTGGCTCCGACTCCTGTCAAAGAACACTGCGCTTGACACCCTCACAAGGCCTGTTCACAAAAGGATGTGGCAGGCCCATCCAAACAAATCTAACATCCATCTTGTCGATCCCGGGGTGTTCGATGATTTCAGAGACAAACTGGATGAGGTCAAGGCTGTCGTAATGGACCCTTTCCACGAGATTACGACAAATGCTTGCTTTTCTCACATTCCACCTCCAAAACATGCATACGCCCGAGCCTTTGAGGCTCTAGACCATCTAGCCAAGGACTTTGGGGCATGGCGTGACTTCGTTGAGGTTGTGAGGGGCCTCCAACGTAACCTCCTCGAGCTTTTGGCCTTTACAGACTGGTGGCATGACATATAACAGGGAGAGGACTTTCAACCACCATTTCGCGCCCCTACTCGTGGGTCAATTTTTGACAACAAAGACTTATACGCCAGCCATGCACGCTGGTCCATTGCTTCCTATCTCATCATTTCCAATGACCACTTCATTCTCGACCCAGACAAACGGGTCAATCTATTGCCACGCAACTCGTCCCGGATGGATGTGATGTCCATCCAGCCCCTCATACATTCCCTTCACTTGTGGTACTATCCCCATGTGTAACGGATGTCTACGCTGTCTTCGAAACAGCTGCTTGTGGGTACACTGAGCACTTGGACACCTTCAATCCTACAAAGGGTTCAAGCACACATTGGACGAGCTCGAGAATTAGAGGGCTGATGAGGGTACGTTTTTTTTTTTGTTCTGGTCACTGCTCACCACTTCAGGCTACCATTATCCGCCCTATTAGGGCTAATTGTTCCTCATATACATTAGCTCTATTAGGGGGTATTTTGGCTGGGGCTCCCAGGCAAATCTGCTTTGTCCTGGGACAAAACTGCATTATCCTGGGACAAAACTGCTTCTACCCTATTCATTCTTAGAATCAATTTATTTTTGCCCCGGGACAAACGTGTTTGCCCCAGGACATCCTGGGACATCTGTTTGTCCCAGGACATATCTATTTGTCCCGGGATATATGATGTTACATATCTGTTTGTTCTAAGACATATCTATTTGTCCCAGAACATATCTGTTTGTCCCAGGACATATCTGTTTGTCCTGGGACATATCTATTTGCCTGGACCATCCCACATGTGACATAATGTCACTAGGTGTCTGGGGTCCTTTTTTAAAGGTTTGTCTATCATAATTGTTATAAATTCAATAGACAGAATTATTAAAGTTTCAAAACATTTATTCACATTCAATAACTTTTCAACATTCAAAGATGGCCTGAGACATCACTTCTTAACATTCATAATGGTCCAAGACATTCAAAGATGGCCTGAGACATCACTCCTCAACATTCACAATGGTCTGGACATTCAAAGATGCCCCAGGACATCACTCCTTAACATTTACAGTGGGCTCAAAAACCGTTGCAATGTTTGGCCATTTTTGACTGGGTGCGATATAGCGCTTAACAGAGTGGGAATTGCACTTAGAGTTGGCAGGGTAGAGTAAAGTACTTAATCTTGGCTTTCAAATGGTGTTTTGATCATATGATTTGAATGAGCAGTTGTAGAGATATAACCATTTTAATCTAGGGTTATCATTGCAACGGTTTTAGAGCTGTTGGAAATATCCAACTATTTAAAGTGTGCAATGTAGCGCTTGATGGACGGAGAATCATGCTTAGTGTAAATACAATTAAGTATAGTATTCGATCGTGGCTTTCTAACAGTGTATTAATCATATTATTTGACCAAATGGTTGTAGAGATATGCTCAGTTTAATTTGGTGTATCCATTGCAACAGTTTTGTCACAGTTTCGGAGTATTTGCAATGTAGTGCTGGACTGAGTGAGAATGATGCTTAGTGCAAATAGGGTCGAGTAAAGTATTTAATCTTGGCTTTCTAATGGTCTTTTAACCATATCATTTGATCCAACAGTTGTAGAGATATGTCTAGTTTAATTTAGGGTATCCTTGTAATGATTCTTAGCCATTGTAAATATGCAATATTTAGAGTGTATCAGTACTTTATTTTGCTTTAAGCACTGCCCTAACCCTTTTGGACATGCCTTTTACTAATTTTTGATACTTCTCAACTGCTAGCTTCTCCAGTTTGGCTTAATTCTTTCTATAACTTATAAATCCCATTAAAAGGGCTTTTATGCCCTGTAAGGCCTTCTTTCAAGAAAACCTTAGAAGATTAAGTGCTTTACTTGGCCTCATTTATGCTAAGCACCATTTTCAATACATTAAGCACTACATTACAAGCACTTTAAAACTGTCAAAAAGGCTATTACAATGGATACCCTAAATTAAACTGGGCATATCTCTATAACCATTGGGTTAAATGATATGGTTTCAAGGCTGTTAGAAAGCCAAGATTAAATACTTTACATTACATAAGCACCACTCTCACACCAGTAAGCATTAAATCATGTATTTACATATTTACAACAGCTTAAAAACCATTACAATGAATGCTCTAGATTAAATTGAGCATATTTTTACAACCATTGAGACTAATGCTTAATATATATAAGATAAATAAAAGTCCTTAATCTTAGCTTTTCAATAGTCTTTTAATCATATCATTTGACCTAATGGTTGTAGAGATATGCTTAGTTTAATCTAGAGCATTCATTATAATGGTTTTTAAGCTGTTGTAAATATGTAAATACATGATTTAATGCTTACTGGTGTGAGAGTGGTGCTTATGTAATGTAAAGTATTTAATCTTGGCTTTCTAACAGCCTTGAAACCATATCATTTAACCCAATGGTTATAGAGATATGCCAGTTTAATTTAGGGTATCCATTGTAATAGCCTTTTTGACAGTTTTAAAGTGCTTGTAATGTAGTGCTTAATGTATTGAAAATGGTGCTTAGCATAAATGAGGCCAAGTAAAGCACTTAATCTTCTAAGGTTTTCTTGAAAGAAGGCCTTACAGGGCATAAAAGCCCTTTTAATGGGATTTATAAGTTATAGAAAGAATTAAGCCAAACTGGAGAAGCTAGCAGTTGAGAAGTATCAAAAATTAGTAAAAGGCATGTCCAAAAGGGTTAGGGCAGTGCTTAAAGCAAAATAAAGTACTGATACACTCTAAATATTGCATATTTACAATGGCTAAGAATCATTACAAGGATACCCTAAATTAAACTAGACATATATCTACAACTGTTGGATCAAATGATATGGTTAAAAGACCATTAGAAAGCCAAGATTAAATACTTTACTCGACCCTATTTGCACTAAGCATCATTCTCACTCAGTCCAGCACTACATTGCAAATACTCCGAAACTGTGACAAAACTGTTGCAATGGATACACCAAATTAAACTGAGCATATCTCTACAACCATTTGGTCAAATAATATGATTAATACACTGTTAGAAAGCCACGATCGAATACTATACTTAATTGTATTTACACTAAGCATGATTCTCCGTCCATCAAGCGCTACATTGCACACTTTAAATAGTTGGATATTTCCAACAGCTCTAAAACCGTTGCAATGATAACCCTAGATTAAAATGGTTATATCTCTACAACTGCTCATTCAAATCATATGATCAAAACACCATTTGAAAGCCAAGATTAAGTACTTTACTCTACCCTGCCAACTCTAAGTGCAATTCCCACTCTGTTAAGCGCTATATCGCACCCAGTCAAAAATGGCCAAACATTGCAACGGTTTTTGAGCCCACTGTACAATGGTCCAGGACATTCAAAGATACCCCAGGACATCACTCCTCAACATTCACAATGGTCTAGGACATTCAACGATGCCTGGGACATCACTCCTCAACATTCACAATGGTCTAGGACATTCAAAGATGCCCTGGGACATCACTCCTCAACAATCACGATGGTCCGGGACATTCAACAATGCCCAGGACATCACTCCTCAATATTCACAATGGTCCAGGACATTCAAAGATGGTCCAGGACATTCACAGATGGTCCAGGACATTCAAAAATGACCCAAGGAATCACTCCTTATCACTCACAATAGTTCAGGGCAAAAGTATAAAGTTTATTAACATTCAAAGCACACTTATATGATCTAAAAAGGAACAACAAAGGGGACCTGCTCACAAGACACCATTCATCAGGCAATACACACCCCATGGTCATAAACACAAGCATGACTAAAATTCAATGAAAAGAATATCAAAGAACATAGAGAGCAAGTGGACCTGAAGAAACAAAACAATTAAAGCAAACATGAGCAAGGGAAAAAGGTGTGATCACAACGTACACAACAGCCTTGAACAGCCTGTTCATTCATTGCACCAACTTGAACACAATGCTGACCAAAAGAGCTCCTGCAATTGATTGATGATGTAGCCATTAGCACCAAGTCACACAGAGATGGTTGTGAGGAGACTACCGTTAGAGACGACACGTCGAACACGTTCCACCCGTTCGCGGCTGAGCTTTTCAGTTTGTGCCTGACTCGAAAATGTTTAAGGCCTATGAGAAAGAAACGCGCTCGTGGATGCATGCTCGAGAGATGTGAGTAGTGGCTGGTTAGTAACGTTTTGGACGGCTATCTATCTATTTTGGCCACTTGGATCTAGTTTCCCCCATTTCCTCCCAGTCCTCCAACTCCAAACGGCGGCATACCCACCCAGGCAATGACATGGTAGGACGACGGATTGCCACGATCGTCAACCCACTTCCTTTCCACGACTGCCCCAAGGTTCCTGGGAATCCCAGGAACGAGCCTTTGCAGTATACCTACCTTCATTCCCCGCGAAAATAAGCAGACGAACACAAAGAGAAAAAAAGTTAAAGACTCACCAGAGGCAGGATACGGTTGATCCTGACGAACCACACGAACACGCCCCACACGCCCCGCACGAACACACCCCGCATGAACACGCCCCACATGAGCCCAATCGCATGGAAGAATGGCATCTGTTGTGACATGTCAGAATACTGCCGACTCGGAGAGGAGAAGGCTGGTCAACGCACAGGAAACTTGTACTGGCAGGGATGAGAGTAAGAGTAGAGTTTTGCATCAGCAGTGATAAGAGTAAGAGGCAAGAGGCAAGTAGAGTGTTGCACCAGCAGTGATGAGAGTAAGAGGCAAGACCTTCTGGTTTCCAGATGACGGTCTGAAGGAAGTTATAAGTGGTCGGAGCAGACCGTCACAACGTGCACACCACTAAAAATATGGAGTCGTTCAGTGCCCACGGGATGAACTCAAAATCGTCTAATAAGATAAGTGGGGTGAGAACCCTTAGCGACAGGAAGGAAAGATAAGGGAGAACGTGCTCACCACCGACGAAATATGGTTGTTGGGGCTCCAACGGTTCTCATTCTGAAGTGCGCTGTGATTAAGGTGTACAGAAGGGAAACATAGCACATACTGTGACATCAGTAAGAGACCACTGAGGAACACGTATCTCAGAAGGAACAAGGCTGACTGAGGGTGTCGGTACGTCGCAAGAACTTTTTTTTTTAAACCCATTCAGTGCGCCTTGGTTACAGAACCCCATGTAGCACTTTACTATGTACGCAAGACACTTTATGGCTGGCCATACATGATGATAATACTGAAAGATCAAGAGATGATGAGAAGATTCACGGTTTTGAAACCAACTGCCTTACCTCAGAAGTCCCAAATGGTGGAGCAACGTACCGCGGCCAGGGTGTACCACTGTTGAGCAACTCTTTGCCAGCGACCCTTCCCCGGTTCAAGTCCCATAAGCTGTGCAGCGAGAATGCCTATACAGGGAGTAAGCGAACAGGGAGACACTGCTGGGGTGCTTCTCACTGCTAGTAGTACTCTTTACGCCAGAAGAGATGGCGGATCCAACAGGCATGGTTCGGCAACTTTGAAGTGATGATATGACCATCAAATCTGTTTTTCGTGGCGGTCTTATTGCATGCGTCGGGGAAGCTCTTCACTGCTCTAGCCACACAAAGAGTGACAGATGGGGCTAGATGGAATTGATCAACTTGGAGGAGGAAACAGTAGCAAGATGTTTAAGGATGACTGACCTTTATCTTATGTAGCTGTTGGTGAGCTCGCAACCTGTAAAATCGCGGTGGCAAGTGGGGAATTCTGAAAACATCACGGTGGTTGCCAGTGTGACGGTCAGATTGTGACACCATTCACACTCTGTCACGGTAAGGGACTGTTCAGGCTGTCTATAAACGGCTGCGTTTCCGTGGAGAACTACTAGAAGAACTGGTAAGAGTGGAACCTTCATGTATCATAGTATCGTTGAGTACTGGTACAATCCCTTCGTCAGTATGATAAACGTCTGCTAAGTGAGCAGCCTCCGCAAGGTCGAACAGACAGCCGAAGTGGTCGTCAATATCTTCATCATCCTCGACCTCAGAATCACCACTGTCGTCGTCATCCTTGTCACCTAACTGGTCTACTGAACGCAGGCTAATATCCGAGCTTGCAGAAAAATGATGTGATCGTGCATCATTCAACTCCTCATCGGATGGTCCCCAAAGCGAAGGCACAGGATGAAGTGGTGGGATAGAGAAGATATGTGGCTGCCATGTCACGTAAAGTTGGCACAGCCACTGTGCGTATAGCTCAATCTGATATAAAATGTCGGCGTTAGAGGCTGAGGAGAAATATTAATAGTCTTCGACAGGGAATGACTGAACACTTACCAGCTGCCCTCCATGCTGCCTTGACACAGTCCCATTCCTCCATAAACCATTGCTGTAAATTACAGCGCTCCTTCCTCAGTCGAAGTTCCTCCTCGCGGCACTGATCATGCTGGAGTAGGGCTTGAATCCCTAAGCATACCTCTTCGTCACCCAGCCACCGTGGTACCGCACCATCATATTCGTCATCCAGACCAACATCTTGCCAGATGTCATCATCAACGTCCAGCTTGAAAAGGCCATTGCGCTGAATAGGTTGAGGTGCTGCAGAACCTGGCGGAGCTCGACCATTGACAATGAGACCTGTAAGCTGTTGGCAGAGGTCATTGTAGGTCTTCGCAAGTTTATGTATTGTTGGTTCACAGTGCTTGACTGAAGACTCAGTGTGCGATTGAAGATTTTTTTCTATTGAGTATTGTTAGTGTACTATGTAGCAAAACATGAATCGAGATCATATACCATTGATGGTGTGACGATATGCTCTCTCAAGCTTCTCCAGCTCGAACTTACGCTGACAAAGATGATCACGGATTCGCCGCTTCAGAGATCGGGCATTCATACAAATACAAAGAAAGTCGTTTCGATGGAGTAAAGTGAGATGTGTGCGCTCATCGACTCCAAGAGCTGCTCGCTTACGACATAGCGAGTTAACAATTCGACCACGCTGTAAACGTGAACTTTCAAGTTTCTGCGGGACATCGGAACCATCAACAAAGGTATTCCTCATCAGTTGTAATTCGAGGGAGCGAGTATTTTCGTTTAACAATGTGAGGGACTTCTCAAGCGCCAGAATGTTGTTGATGGTGTGAAAGGCCTTGTCACGCAATTGACCTAAAAGCCATCTCGACGATGATCTTGTCAGAGCAATACAAATAGAAATGTGAGCCAACTTATGTGGCAATAGTTTTGTTTGTTCCTGCACTTGCGCAGCCCACTCTGCACGAAGGACATCCTCTCCCACAGTACATGCAGACAATGCGAAAATCGCTTCTTGTTTCTTCTGTTGGCAGAGGTACCATCGCCGGTACAGCCAGTGGCCGATGCCATCGTGTGACTTTTCATCGAGGAAATGTATTTGATTGTCAATGACAAGTACGCACTGATGATACTAGAGCCGGAGAGCAAAATTAGAATGACAGAGTAAAAAAAAGAATAGGACACCTACACCCGAGACCCTTAAACCGGGTATTAGCTTCTTGAGCGAACTCCAGAAGCGTTCGCACCCCTCTCCATCTGTCAGCCCAAATCCACGACACTTCCGGGGTGATAAACAACCTGACATGGCCACTGATGGCCATACGCATGGAAAATGGAAATGCCGAAGGTGATCCTCGGGAGGAGCCCTTCGAGAAACCCCCACTTCTCGCAACTATGGTGCAACTGGCAGCCGATGTCATACAGAACCCCCACAGTCATATGAGTCGGGATGTGTTCAAATAACCGTTGGAGTAACACTACCGCGTAATACTGTTTTTCACCTGCTGAAGTCATATTTATGGTCCACAATGGATGGTCGTGATGGCACAGAAGTGCCACAAGACCTGTATCCGCAAAAAATTGTGTGCTTGCCTTCTCTCGCTTTTCATTGGCAGCCACAAAAGAGTCATTACATCCATTGAGAACAGATGTAGGGACGTGCATGCCTGCCTCGTATCCGTCATCACCAGCATTGCTGTTCCGGGCATGATGAGGGCGACCGGACCGGCAGGTTTCAATGAAATCTTCAACGACCTTCACGTCAGCTTCGGGGATGAAGACTGAAGACGGATGATGATTTGGGGGATCGCGGTGACCGCCTTTTCCTTTTGTCTTGTTGCGCTTTTGGGTAAAACACGCATCTATGCAGACCACAGTATCGGCGCTGAGCAGTAGAATCAGTACACAAAGCAGCAACAGGACAAAATGCGCTCACATAAAATCGTCATTATGGTGCTCTAGGCCGCCGAAACATGTAGGACAACGTTGTCGAAGGTAATTGCTTGGCCTCATTCGAACATTTTCAGTGCCTTCCATAAATCACGTAACTACGTCATCAGTGAACTGTACATAGACCATGAGGTCCTGGATCGAGGTCACATACCCAACGGTTCCAACTGTTGGTCTGGTTTATGTGTAGCCAGTAGATCCTTGACGTGTTTATGGGTGTTGTTAACAAGGCTATTGTACCACAATAGCGCGTTGCCAAAGCGTTGCCGTAGATTATTCTAATTAAACCATCATGTTAATATGAACAGAAAATGATCAGTTCAGTAACTCACCCGAGTCATCAGCTTATACTTCTGCGCACTTAGGACACTTTCAAGCGTTTCACACCAAGCAGTGTTGTTTGGAGCAACCCGAAGAAAGAGTTCACGAGTAAATTCCAGCATCTTGAGGTCAACAGCCAACGTGGGCGCTGTTGGTGTACAAGGGAAGAGCCCACATTGTAGTAGTTGCACGGGCACAGAGTAGCACTTGCAGTAGCGAATCTGTGTGGACTCAAGACCTATGAGATCATGTTGGCAAAATCAGACAAACGTTGAACATAAGCATAAGTAGAACAACTTACGCTTGAAAAAAACACATGTCACATCTATTCTCACCCGTCTTTCGCACAAACAAGCTGGCAAAGCGACACCGGAATGAGAGCTCAAGGTGCGAAGGTTATCGGATTCACGAAGAATCCGTAAGTATGGTTGGAGTAGAGAGGGTATGGTCTCGTTTTCCCACTTTGCCCACTGTCGCTCCTTCTTTCGTTGTTGGCATTGTTGCCGAAGATCAGGGTCCTTCTCTCCAACCAGTATATAGATTGGAGAGGGCTCCACGTCACCGGTGTCCACAAAAGAATCGTCTAGGGGATCTTGAGGTGCTGCTGGATCAACGGCTGCTGCTGTCAATGTTTGAGGGAGGGCTGGCTGCTGTACAAAAACACGCCCAAATGGTTCCGTTAAAACTTTATTGCAGCGCGCTTGAACACGGCTTTTTGTTTCGTAACCACCGTGTGTTTCTGAGGCAACTGATGGTTGAACAAGATGATGGCTAGTACGAGAGATAGTAGTAGCTTTGGAGAGCAATGAGGGTGGTCTTCTAGACAGAGAGGAAGACTGTGGGTGAGCTCGAGGAGGTTTGGGAGCCTTAAAGGACATTGTCGCTTCTAATAAGTGATGTTAGCAAAAGGCGAAATTTGTATGTGGTGAGAAGTGACCTTGGGCTATGGTGAGCTACGGGATTTCCTCTGGGTCCTGGGTGGAAATTGATCGAATTACAAAGTTTGATGTGCCTCGCTTGTGAATTAAGGGTCCTGCTGCATTGGTGCTAGCGGGAAAATTCGAAAAAATAAGCGAAGATCAAGGAAACGCGTCTGAAAGAGAGGAGGGGAGGGAAGAGGGAGCGTTAAAAAAAGTCGTGTTTCCTCTCGAAAGTAAAGCTCAATGCGTCGACTACACCGCACGCAGCGTTCGGTTGACAGTTGATGACAATTCTTTGCTGTCCTAGTGTGCTAGACTGTGTGAGCCAATTTCTTGCAATCATTGTGGATGGAGCCGCAACTCGTGACTCATTGCCCTGGCCCTGGCCGTTTGTATACAGTACTGTATTGTATTGGACTTCTATGGCCATTTGACAGTTTTGGGGGACGTCGCCGGCGACGTCACTAGGGGCCTGGTAACCCCACTCTTAGGTTGGTCTAGCGAAAGATCCTAAGCGACAGTGTAATCTGATGAGTGTATATCAGTAAGATAAACATTGAGCAGATGAGACCACGGATGCACACATTGTAGGAGTACCTGCATACATGTTATGCGCAAGGGACCCATTACTAGATTGGATCGGAGCCTTACTATCGGACACTACCAGTAGTATGCAGGAGACTGAACGATTATGTATTTCTACAACCCGTATCATTGACTCGTGCCCCTCTGATCCATACACCCTTATACGGTGTGACTCGTCTTCTGATAAATGACTCATATTAAAACTACCCAAAACCCTTATATGGTACTAGATCACTGAACCCCCTTATTTGGCAGTTAATTATGTACACGTTGAGGTTCTTTCTGATACTCATACAAGTAGATACGTATTAGTGTAAGTCCCTTCTATCAGATATGTGTTGATTCGTAGCAGACAGGGTCTGGCTTTGATGACTCATACTATAGATGCGTGTTGCCGTGTATTACTATACGATGACATCATGGTTTGGAGCGCGTTGTTTCAGCTCCCTTCTGCGTGTTGTTGTCGCTGTACTTCTCTGTTTCATAGATGTGCTTCAACTTCGGAACTTCCTTACAGTAATGTAGGGTTGTGTGATTGTGACTCGACTCTAGTGTGGAGTCCCCTGCTTCGCGTAGTACTCCACAGCTTCTTATCCTGTATATAAACCATCTAAACACTGTCGAGAAGCCTTAAGCTTCTCTTGGAAATCAATTCCCTGTTTTCCATACTCAGACCCATCTAAAGGGGAAAGCCTTTAGCTCATCTCTTGCCCAGAACCCTCAAAGAAGCCCGAAGAAATTTTGACAGAGATTGGACTCGAGGAGGACTTTCGACTTCTCTTTGATTTCATTCCCTATTGTGGAAAAGGTTACTATCACCTGGCAGAACCCTTCCTACGACTTGTAGACGGTGTTGTAGTGGTAACTGACTGCTACAACAACGCCTTCAAGGACGGCATTGTTGTTTGGTAATAATTACTACTAAACAACTAGGTTGTCCTTACAAAGATCATAGAGGTTATTAATAGACCTTGTTATCGATTAGCATTATACCTACTGTATCAAAGTAGACTGGTGGAATTATATCATTACGAACCCACCCTAGAAGAAGACTTACAAAACAGATTGATCAGAGGATACACCTTACAGCCCCAACCTCGATTAAATAGGGTTTACCTACTACAGTACTATAGCGAAGAGCCTCTATTGATACGACTCTATCTGCGAAGAACGACTCCTAGAAGAAACTAAAAACAACTCCAGTTGTTTCACAAGCACCAGCTTGCGCTTATCTAAGTATAAGTGGCATTAGAAGGATCCATATCAAACAGATCATACGGCTTTCGCCAGAATACGCACAGGGCGTAACAATACAGCATGCATCTAGTGAAGTCAGACAGAGAAGATGGACGCAAGTCGAAGGATGTGGGAGTGAGGCAATAGACACAACTGCACGAGAAGCAGGAAGAGGAGACTGATGATCATTTGAGGCACTGGAGGAAGCTCTTAAGTACATGTAGAAGCCTCAAGTACTACAACTACGGTATGGTGTGGAAGCATGTCCCAGGGAAAGAGAAAGAACTGAAGCGGGTACAAGGTGATCGAGGCCACGAGCACATAGGCGATTCACGTTGGATGCTAGAAGATGGGTCGGCGTCGATAGAGTCGAACGGAAATGAAAAGGTAGAACAATAAGGATGATGACACGTGCAAGGGAAAAGAAACTCAGTCAGAGAATAGACGAATATGCATGCAAACGCGAGGCTCGGAGGTCCACGGAAATGAAAAAGGTGAGTAAGGTATGACAGAACTGTAAAGTGACAGGTACAAGGAAAAAGGAACATGTGTAGGTAGAACAAAAAGGATGATGACACATGCAAGGGAAAAGAAACTCAGTCAAAGAGAATAGACGAGTATGCATGCAAACATGAGGCTCGGAGGTCCACTGGCAAAGGGTGATTGACGCTGCCACAGGTGGAACCTTGAGGCAGCAGCAGTGCACTGGAACGTGCTAGCCCGTGCAAAATCTGTAGAGCATGGTGAGTTAAAGAACGGTCGTTTCGAAACAGAAGGTAGACAACACCCGGGTGGTATGTGCCCGGCCACTCCGCAATCACTCAGAATCTTGCTCGGAATGATAACAGGATCGGATGTCGCATGTTCCATAGAGAGTTTCGACGGTTCAGTTATCCTCTTGCCCCTACTACACCACTGCGCTGTGAGTCCTTAAGCTGTTTTAAACGCTATCTCGCTCTTATCTCTGTCATCAATGTCATCAACGGTCAAATTCATCTCTAAATCATTGAGCCTCGGCATATGGTTTAATCACGACGTCACACAAGCACGGCCATTGCCCTCACGAAATTACTCGGCACAGCACAACTGTTGTGCAGTACAACCGCAGGGATGCTGAATATCTGGCGAAGAGTTGTTTGACCACGATCGGGGAATCACGATGTACGAATCAGCATGATCCGGCACCTAGACGCTGGCCACCTGTACTGGTTACTCTGACTTACTCATACCTTTTCATTTCCCTTTGAGCTTGCACTCACCCTTCTCATGCATCAAACACGACTCGCACTCTTTCTTTCTTGACATGCTTTAGCTCGATCCTACTATACCAGACTTGTCTTACAAAGATCCTTGTACAGTATGTACAGTATTTAAGAGCCGCAAACTGAATGTTATCATCGCCTTCTCTTCCTCCTCTTGTGCGTGCACAGTCGTGCCTTGCCGCTTCGCTCCCACCTTCTTTCAACACTCATCCATCTTCACCGTCCGAACGGTCCGACAGTCTCAACCTTTATCGCAGGTCAATCGAACTGCTTCGAAAGCCTTCTGTACTGCCACCATCAACTTAGCAGCGCTCGCTTCATCTGACGTATGTTATCATTATCTGAGCCGAAAGGTGAAGTGTTGTCTGTGATTTTAGAGCCTATACTCCCTAAGTCCAGTAAACATGTTGCCTGCATCGTCTTGAATAATGCCTACTCGAAACATGCTACAGTACTCTTCCATATCCGTCTGCGTTCCTCTGTTTGATCTGTGTGATCTTGGCCCAGGAACCATGTCATGCTCTTGCTCTCTTAAAACCTGATGGTTGATTGCCGTCCTCGTCTCCTCGAGAAATCAGCACTTCCTCCCTTTCTTCTGCAGGATCCGCTGCTGGCAGCACTGTGCTTTGCCCATCAGGTGGGATGTCCTTGGCCACCTTTTCCACTTCCAGGCACCTTGGGACTTGTGGTGGCACTGGGCCTGCGACCTGGGGTTTTGGCTATCACTGTGAAGATCTTGGTTCGACGATCCATGCGGCATGTGAGTAATATTACTGATTGGGCAAGTAAAGGCACTAGAATGCGACATAAACAGGGTCATTGCGATCGCAAAAGGGCCTAGGCCTATAGTAGTGTTAGCGTACTAATAACAACTTGAGTAAATTTGCATAACTTGCCTCGTTTTTCTCCAGCTCCCCGTCCCAACCCCCAGTGTTTGTCACCCCAATTTTTTCTATGCCCGTAACACGTCGAAGCGCAGTGGCGAACACTGAGAGGACTACTTCTGAGGACGACGGCTTGCCACCGCCAGAGCCGGTGGCACAGCAATCTTGGGCTAACAACAATCCAAAAAACACCGAGGGTACTACGCCAACCGTTCGAAAATCAACGAGAACAAGTATCCAGCGAAAGGTGGTCTCAAAAGCAAAAGGCGACGTGTCACAACCATCCTCTCCTGTCGAACCGGCAATTGAACCCTCCACGCCCTCTAACGATGAGGAGGGTGAGTCTACTTGCAGTGTTACCCCCGAGACTAAGTCACCCATTCATGTAAGTGAACTAATTTCCGTTATTTGCCACCGTAGTTACTGTAATGCTCAAATGTCCTATGCCGTATTAGCAACAACCTTCGACGCCCCAAAGCGCCCCTCAAGCATCTTTTGATGGTGTTCCACAAACATCGCCACCCGGTACGTTACTCACATAGTATGGTGTCTGCCCCACTAATGATCACAATAGTCTTTGCTGAGGATGACACCGTGAATCTCTCTGCCAACCATTCTGACAACTCAGACGACCGTAAGTGGTTCTCATTACATGGTTAATACTATTGTCGCTGAATCATTCATATGCCTCCAAGGACTCGGGGGCGAAAGTACAAAAATTGATAGTAGGGATATCCCCCGTGAGCACATGTACTACCTTGGTTCATTTTTACCACGTTTTCTAACCTATGCCCTCAGCCGTTGAGAGTTCTGAATCCGGTAGCGACTACGGTGACACTCGGGAAAAACATATTCGGAAATGACAACAGCGTGCACAACTAGGACACGCGGTGTCCGATACTGAGGAAAATGACGATGACGATGATGATGAGTTAGCTGACGAGGGTGATCCGAACTCGGATGCTGGCCTACGGACCCCTCTCCAGACTACGGGGGCCAGCTCTAGCAACAATACAGGCGAGCACAAGACTTCATTGAAGCGTGGCCGTCTGTCGGCTGAGGATAAGGAAGAGATCCGTGCCTTCTCATCCAATGTCCTTGGAATGGCCCAAGACCTTGCAGACCGCCTTAAGATTTCGAGAAGGAACGTTTTGATAGCTGCCGGTTTGGGCATCAAGGAATCTTGCAGGGAGAACATCACCAATCTGTATGCACAGTGGTATGCTGTGACACACACCAAGCCAGACGGAAGTGCGTACTTTTGCGCTTCCTCTTTACCATTCTAATATCTACTACAGTGACATTGGGGGACTACGCACGGTGTATTAGTGGAGATTACCATACACTCGTAGACGGGAAATCGGCGGACGAGAAAACTTCCAATCTAAGGGAAGTCCGAGAATGGGCAGGGTCTCGGGAGGAATTTGATATTGAAGAACTCTCCCCCGCGTCTGTTACAACATGCATCAAGTCAATCAGAGACAAATTCACTAATCTGGTATGAATTCTTGTTGTATATGCTAAGCGTCACTAACACGCGTTAATTAGTCTCACTCGGTTGAGAATATGTATGACATCTCTGTCATTGGTGCTATGATTTATGTTGGCAGTGATGCAGCAGGTCAACAGTTGTCTACCCTATTCACAGGGTCGCCAGTATTCCGCCAACTCATCGACGAGAATGATGTCAATATTCAGGATATTCTTGATTGCCTTACAACCACTGTCAAGTATGAACTTTCCCACCACTGCCTTCTTAATCTAATTCCCTTTACAGGGCACCGGGTCTTGTTGCTAACGGATTCAACATACCAACGTTCAACAATGACCTCACTCAGGATTTGCAATGGCGCCCAGGAGAGCCTGGAAAAGACCGCGATCGCCGTGTGGCCGGAATCATATTTCGAGACGCTCTTGGTATGTGCTCCCGCTCCATGGTATTTACAAATATTAACTATATTGATGCAGGCCCATTCTTACCTACGTATTTCAATCCAAGAGTGCACCTTCCATGGAAACGCTGGGTTGATGTTGCAGCGAAAGAGGAGCTCTGCATCACTGACTGGGCGACAGGAATTCTGCCGCCGGGCCCTGACTTTGACATAAAGAAGTTGGGTGCCGTTGAGCTTCGTCAGATCACTGCATCCTATATCGAGGCCACTCTAAATGGTAACGTGGACTATGAAGCCTTCAAAGTAGTTCATTGGTCCGCAGGTGTGTAGTTTACTGCAGTTACAATAATAAAGTATTGACATTTCATCAGAGCAGCGTGCTCTTTCCAACACTGATCCTGGAAAGGGGCTTATTCCCCTTGTTGTGACGCAAGGAGGTGCCCCTGTGCGACAACTCAAGGACTCTAAAACATGGCAAAAGGCCGTTGTGAAGGAGACACGCATCATACACGGTCGGGATTTTGAAAGTGAAGAAGAGAACGAGGACAGCTCTGAGGAGGGAAGGTATGATACTGGCAACTGGAGAAGCAACCACGATGAAGTGCAGTACAATGCAACCCGGACACATAGTCAATCCTATAAAGAGCACCCTTCGAAATCACGTCTCCAGTCTAAATCCGGGAGCAGCACCGTCAGTCGTATGCAGCCGGATTCCTCCCCGATGTGATTCGTCCCCCCCTCCACCTATTCGCATCGATGTCCCCGCCAGCCGTCTACCCAGTGCGGTGGTACTCCAGTCGATCTGAGATCCCAAAACAATCGAAAGCGGGTTGCTGTCCCATCAACAACTCACCGTTCCTCACTCCATTTCCGCTCTCGGCCGTCACCGTCTGGTAACTCAACTCGGCATGGCTCTCATTCCTATTTTCCATCTAAGGCTAGAACACATCATGAACCCCTTCCCAACTCTCGTTTGCCAGCTCCGCCTCCGAATCTACCCCTACCAAGGCAGGGTACCAAACGACAGAATCCTGGAGGGTCGGATAATGACAGCACACAATTAAACACTGGACTACGTTTCCACCGCATCAACTCTCAAGGTCAACTGATTCCTCGAGGTGGCTAATTCATTTCATCCAAGAAATCCCCAGACCGCTTAACAATTTTATTAAGGGCACCCTCAGCGTTCAGACCCTCCACGTACTGACGCAAATAAACGCCCAAGAATCGGCATATCACAAAGCCATAGTGCTCATTCCGTCCCACATGATGACTAAGTCCGTACTTCAATCCCAAGCACCAACCATCAGCTTCATACAGCTGGTTATCACCAACCACAACGCCACCAGTCATTCTGGTCTCCTGGACATTATATGCAGGCCTATCCCGTGTCCACTATAGAAGAGGATGCGGAAATGGAAGAACAGCTCATGCACGCTGGTGACCCCGATGATGGTAGCCAATATGCTGACCACCGCAGGGAAGATGACGCCTATGGTGAAGGTGGTTATTTCAATGATGGCTACAGTGTCGAAAAACAAAGTTATGAGGAAGGCGTTGATGAGTATGGTGAATACAGTTTTGAGGACTCGGACAGAGGTACCATGTTTTGCTGCCGGTAAATGTCGTTCATATACAAAGTTTAGCGGTTTTTTTTTACACCTTGTGTTTGACTTCATCACTTAGCTATGCTGTAAGCTTCACTTCAACAGTCACACTACATTTTCAATCCATTTCACGTTGCAGCGCGAGTGGAAGTGTCGAATAGATGCGAAGGCATTTGATATTAGGTAATGGCACGGGACTGAGCGCAGAGCACATGGCCATTGATTTTCTCTCTTCATCTCTTCTTGCAGCCACTCTCGTCCCTGCTGCTGTCACTCGCTCATTTTCTTTTACTCTCCCACCGCTCCCATAGAACTCTCACAAAGATTTCAGAGCTGATAGCACCTCGATTCTCTACCTGTCGCCATCAAGCCTACCTCCAACCTGCATCGCCTTAAGAAACCAAGGCATCGGGTACCATCCACGAGTTCAGCAGCGACACTCCACACCACAACACACGTTTTAACACTCATAGGCACAATTTGGTCATGTAGGGAGCCCGCAGCGCAACAGATTTCTCCCGCTCACCCGCGCAGCTGACAGGGCTCCTCCCGTGTCCCGGCTGGGCTGGAAAGCGCTAGGCGCTTTACCCACACTGTAGATATACCGTGCTTTATTAGGCTGGATAAGATAGCGCTACTCAGTCAGCGCGATCGTAATCAACCTAATTGTGAGATAGCTGGGTGATAACCAAAGACTACCCCCTCTCTTTGTGGCATGCGCGAACACTTCGTACAACAGCAACTGGCTATGCCATACCGTGTGTTTTTTCACCTCACTTTCTCTTATGCGGCCTTCCATTGACGATTACCATAACCACGCTAGCCCAACACAAGCCGTATTGAGCATTTTGTCCCTCACTCGGATGCACCCGTGGGTGTTTGCCATGTCGTGTCGTACCCGGCAACCGATCACTCACTCTGATCTACCTGTAGTCCCAAACTCCCAACCACGGGCATCGACGACCCATCGTTTTTTTATACTGACAGCCTTCATACCGCAACCGGTATGCTGTAACCATTTATTTATTCGGTCGCTTACCTTGTCCACTAAGGGTCCGTTCTCGCGGCAGCGCTTTTGTACCCACCGGGTAACCGCTGATATGGTGTGTCTCGTCACTTTCTGTGACTTTCGGTGCTGCCTCTCAATCAACTCCTAACCTCTTAGTCACGTACCCTTACAAGAGCAATATTACTATCGTCAATCGCACTATCAATGACTGCGTCACTGCCCTCCTCCACAGTCTGTGTGCTGATCACCCGCAGCACGTTTCAGCACGATAGCCAGGTCGATCTTTGGGACCAAGTCCGTCAGGCCGACTGCATGTGTTGTGCGATTCCTTCCACCACTCCTCTTATTCGCTCGGAGTGGGTGGTAGTTACAATAGTTACAAAGATGGAGATGGCCAAGGTTGACACTGCACTCGTACGAGTGTTGCTCGACAGTGGTACGCCCTGGCTGCGGTAAGTTGCTCCACCATTTGGGACTTCTGAGGTAAGGCAGTTGGTTTCAAAACCGTGAATCTTCTCATCATCTCTTGATCTTTTAGTATTATCACCATGTATGGTCAGCCACAAAGTGTCTTGCGTACATAGTAAAGTGCTACATGGGGTTCTGTATGTGCTATGTTTCCCTTCTGTATGCCTTAATCACAGCGCACTTCAGAATGAGAACCGTTGGAGCCCCAACAACCATATTCCGTCGGTGGTGAGCACGTTCTCCCTTATCTTTCCTTCCTGTCGCTAAGGGTTCTCACCCCACTTATCTTATTAGACGATTTTGAGTTCGTCCCATGGGCACTGAACGACTCCATATTTTTAGTGGTGTGCACATTGTGACGGTCTGCTCCAACCACTTATAACTTCCCTTCAGACTGTCATCCAGAAACCAGAAGGTCTTGCCTCTTACTCTCATCACTGCCGGTGCAAAACTCTACTCTTACTCTCATCCCTGCCAGTACAAGTTCCCTGTGCGTTGACCAGCCTTCTCCTCTGAGTTAGCAGTATTCTGACACATCACAACAGATGCCGTTCTTCAATGCGATTGGGCTCATGTGGGGCATGTTCGTGCGGGGTGTGTTCGTGTGGGACGTGTTCGTGCGGGGCGTGCGGGCGTGTTCGTGTGGTTCGTCAGGATCAACCATATCCTGCCTCTGGTGAGTCTCTAACTTTTTTTTCCTTTGTGTTCATCTGCTTATTTTTGTGGGGAATGAAGGTAGGTATACTGCAAAGGCTCGTTCCTGGGATTCCCAGGAACCTTGGGGCATTCGTGGAAAGGAAGTGGGTTGATGATCGTGGCAATCTGTCATCCTACCGTGTCATTGCCTGGGTGGGTATGCCGCCGTTTGGAGTTGGAGGACTGGGAGGAAATGGGGGAAACTAGGTCCAAGTGGCCAAAATAGATAGATAGCCATCTAAAACGTTACTAACCAGCCACTACTCACATCTCTCGAGCGTGCATCCACGAGCGTGTTTCTTTCTCATAGGCCTTGAACATTTTTGAGTCAGGCACAAACTGAAAAGCTCAGCCACAAACAGGTGGAACGTGTTCGATGCGTCGTCTCTAACGGTAGTCTCCTCACAACCATCTCTGTGCGACTTGGTGCTAATGGCTACATCATCAATCAATTGCAGGAGCTCTTTTGGTCAGCATTGTGTTCAAGTTGGTGCAATGAATGAACAGGCTGTTCAAGGCTGTTGTGTACGTCGTGATCACACCTTTTTCCCTTGCTCATGTTTGCTTTAATTATTTTGTTTCTTCAGGTCCACTTGCTCTCTATGTTCTTTGGTATTCTTTTCATTGAATTTTAGTCATGCTTATGTTTATGACCATGGGGTGTGTATTGCCTGATGAATGGTGTCTTGTGAGCAGGTCCCCTTTGTTGTTCCTTTTTAGTAGATCATATAAGTGTGCTTTGAATGTTAATAAGCTCTATACTTTTGCCCTGAACTATTGTGAGTGTTAAGGAGTGATTCCCTGGGTCATCTTTGAATGTCCTGGACCATCTTTGAATGTCCTGGACCATTGTGAATGTTAAGGAGTGATGTTCTGGGGCATCTTTGAATGTCCTGGACCATTGTGAATATTGAGGAGTGATGTCCTGGGGCATCTTTGAATGTCCCAGACCATTGTGAATGTTGAGGAGTGATGTCCCAGGCCATCTTTGAATGTCCTGGACCATTGTGAATGTTGAGGAGTGATGTCCCGGGGCATCTTTGAATGTCCTGGACCATTGTGAATGTTGAGGAGTGATGTCCCAGGCCATCTTTGAATGTCCTGGACCATTGTGAATGTTGAGAAGTGATGTCCCGGGGCATCTTTGAATGTCCTGGACCATTGTGAATGTTGAGGAGTGATGTCCTGGGGCATCTTTGAATGTCCTGGACCATTGTAAATGTTGAGGAGTGATGTCTCAGGCCATCTTTGAATGTTGAAGAGTTATTGAATGTGAATAAATGTCTTGAAACTTTAATAATTCTGCCTATTGGATTTATAACAATTATAATAGGCAAACCTTTAAAAAAGGACCCCAGACACCTAGTGACATTATGTCACATGTGGGATGGTCCAGGGCAAATAGATATGTCCCAGGACAAACAGATATGTCCTGGGACAAATAGATATGTCCTGGGACAAACAGATGTCCCAGGATGTCCCAGGGCAAACACATTTGTCTTGGGGCAAAAATAAATTGATTCTAAGGATGAATAGGGTAGAAGCAGTTTTGACCCAGGATAATGCAGTTTTGTCCCAGGACAAAGCAGATTTGCCCTGGGAGCCCCAGCCAAAATACCCCCTAATAGGGCTAATGTATATGAGGAACAATTAGCCCTAATAGGGGTGGATAATGGGTAGCCTGAAGTGTCTTTATCGTAGATTTTGTAGTTGCATTCGGCTTCTGCCATAGATTGAGATCAATAAGCAACAGGATGCCAGAGATTATCATCTAATTGTTGTAACAGGACACCACCAGTTGCATAACCAGAAGCGTTGACTTCGAGCCGGGTAGGATGGTTCGGTTCCCACATAACTAAAATGGGTTTCTCAGAGAAAGCACATTTTAGTGTGTGGAAAGCATCCTTTTGAGGACCATTCCAACGCCAGGGAGCGTCCTTTTTTGTAAGGTCATTAAGTGGGCAGGCAGTTTCAGCAAAGTCTTTAATAAATTGACGATAAAAATTAGCAAACCCCAGGAAGCCGCGCAGTTCATGAAGGGTGCGCAGGGGAGGCCAATTTGTGATAGCTTGGACTTTCACAGGGTCCATAGAGACTTCCCCTTCTCGAATGATCAGCCCAAGATATTCAACCTGTGGCTGGTCAAATTCACATTTCTCTGGTCGTAAATAAAGATCGTGTGCAGTTAATCGTTAAAGGACTTCATGAGTTGTGTCGCAGTGCTCTCAGGGAGTTCGACTGTAAATAAGGATGTCATCTAAATATACTGCTACTTTACCTGCAGCTACCAGATCTGCAAATATCATGTTCATTAATGCCTGGAAGGTCGCAGAAGAATTGGTCAATCTAAAGAGCATTACTTGAGGCTCAAATAGGCCTCAATTTGTCGTGAACGCTGCCTTTCACTTATCTCCAGCTTTAATACAAATATTATTGTATCCTCACCGAACATCGAACTTAGTGAAAAGACGAGCTTGTCGGAGGTGGTTAATGATGTCGGAAGCGAGGGAGAGTGGGTATCAGTTTTTGACGGTAAATTCATTCAATTTTCAATAGTCTTGAACAAGACGGAGACGCCCATCTTTCTTTTTGACGAAGAATACTGGTGAAGCGATCAGGGATTTGGATGGGATGATATATCCTTTGTGCAAGTTGTTATCTAAGAATCGATTGAGTTCTTCTTGTTTATTGATAGGCATGGGGTAGACTTTTGAACGTATCGTTTCCGGGGTTTCTGGCTTCAATTTGATCGCATAATCATAGGATTTATGTTCAGGGAGGCGTTCCGATTCTGTCTCCAAGAACACCTTGGCATATCTTCGGTATTCTTTGGGAACGATTTCTTCAAAAGATTTCTTTGTTTTCTGCTTCTCAGCCTTCTCTGCTAGCTCTGTTGAGTATGTGTATCCAGCTGCGCACCAAAGTCTCTCAGATGAATCCTCAAGTACCCCTTCCTTCCACCAGCAATGTTGTTGCATTCGATTGGCTGTCACGTGCTCTACCCGGACGGCCCACTCTTTCCCCTTTTGGGGTTTGACCTTCATCTTCCCTTCTATCCAATCGATCTCTGGATTAATGCTTCGTAACCATGGAAGTCCAAGTACCATATCTTCTGGTCCTAGGTCAGTGACTAAAAATTGTTGCCAGTCCTCTAATTCTTTCATCTGTAGTTGAAGATGTACAAAGCGGGTGATCCTCCCTGCACAGTTTTTTGAGCCATCAATGTTGTAGAGGGGGATTCCCTGGGCGAGGGGGTGCATCCAGATTTTGTTCCTCTTCACAAACTCTCCACTGATGAATAAGGTGGTGGCGCCACAGTCCACCATAGCCGCTACAATCGTGCTTCGGTTCCAACCTCAGACATTTACTTTGACTCTGAAATGTGAGTCGTTCGAATTGAGTTCTAGGATAATGCAAGAACTAATACTGTTACAGGAATTTGAGTTGAATGTGAGGCTTGGGTCATTTTCTGAAACACATACACCTTCAGGTGACAACATCGTGGCTTTTGTGTGCACCTGAATCAAAAATCCTCCTCTCGCAGCGCCGTAATCTGATCTGCAAGTACCTTCTGCTGTTCCAGGAGCTGGGTGAGGGTCCTGGCTGCAGTTGCCGCACCTTCCTCCTTTTTGAACTCTTCAGAGAGATCTCTGGGGACGTCGAAGTCCATATTTTTTATCTCGCCGATGGCTGCTACCTTCTGTGACTTACTGTAGGTCATCCTATAAACTTGTCCATGCAAACAACTTCGCGATGGCCAACATGCTTGCAGTACAAGCATAAATCACGATCGTGATTACCATCCTTTTTGGTGTGGATGGTGGAACCACAACTGAAACACTTCCCACACATCTTTCGCATAAACTCCTTGTGGGTGTGGGTTGCGTCTACATCCATGGGGCTCGGGTCTGAAGCCGGGGGAACAAATGGAACATTGGAAAGCAGGGTTTGTGGGGTGGCAGGTATGGTGCGCCTTCTCTCCCTGTCCCTCTCAGTGCGACACTGACGCAGTTGGATGTTGATGTTGAATGTCACCGTGATTAAATCCTCTAGGTTGGCGATGGGACGAGCTGTATGAACCAATTCATCCTTGATGCGAGTGGTAAGGTGTTCGTAAAAGCGATCGCAAAGATCACCCGAGGAATAACCGGTGTGTGCAATCAACTGTTTAAAAAGCACCGCGTACTCAGGGACTGTAGAGGTATCCTGCCAGAGGGTCCGGAGTTTTTCTTTGGCATCAATGGCTTCATCAATCGTCTCAAACCGCGCCTTAAACTGCTCACGGAACCTCTCCCATTGACTGTCAAATGGCACTCCTCCATCCGCAAATTGTTCCATCACTGGGGCAGCCCAGATCGCCGCATCATCCTGCAAATAGGAGAGAGCAGCGTGGATCCACTCCAGGTCTCGACGCTCAACGGCATTACCCTGTTCGTCCACGACGTTAAGTGAAGTCCCCTGGGCCATTGCCCACATCATAAACGCTACGAGAAAGCAACGTGCGTCGCTACCCTGTTCGCCCTTGAAGGGGGAGGGTTTTTGGATGGCTCTCACATGGGAAAGATTAGTAGCTAGCTGCATGGTCGACACATTGGTGAGTGTGGCCATGGCTTCGGCCAACTGGGTCATTACGTCAGGAGGAGGTTTGGGCAGAGGTCCCCTCCAGGGTTGTTCTGTTGATTCATAACTGGATGTAGAGTAAAGTGTGTAACGGGTAGACAGGGGTATGGCCCCTTTTTAATGAAAAGTCAATGGGAATGACCACAGGAAGATCATTAGCACCGCAAGGTTCAGTTTGACCTAATGTCATGAGGCTGGACGAAGTATGACGGTTCAGGGGTCTTCTTGAGGGGTCTTGTAAGAGGTGGCTGAAATCGGACACACTAACAGAATGTGCGGAAGAGCGGGAACGTGCAAACTGGCACGCTAAGGAAAGTAGTTTAACTCAGCTGAAAGAGAGGCCAGCTCAGGGCACAAGGCACTCTTGGACCAATCCTTTAGAATACAAGGAGGACTGGGATACAGGACAAAGAGGTCAAACTACAGAACAGGAGAGGCAGCGGAGCTGCTTATACACTACCACTGATAGGAGACGCTACCTAAACAGGCGTGGGTAGAACCTACCCAATACAGACAGAGAGTAATGGAATACAGATGAGTGAGTAAACCGGCATGATAAGGGAAAATAAGAAATAAATAAATAAATAAAAAATAATACTAATACATCATCCATCACAGTGAGGGTGAGAGTGATTCGAGTGAAGTATGAGTTGAATGCCAGGTATCGGTGGTTGAGGTGGAAGTAGGATCTTATTTTGTCGAGGAAGTTCATTGATTTGGTCCGATCTCCTGCGAATATTGCCAGCAGTTGGCCCATCAGTTTAATCTCTCTGGGTTGGTTTTGTGGCGGGCCTAGTTCTCCTGCTGGCATGGCTCTGCCTCCTCCTCCTCCTGGTGGGCCTCCTCCTGTGGGGGGGTTTCCTTGTCCTTGGTTGCCATCTAAGGGTCCCTGTCATCGTCATCATCATCCTCATTGCTGAGATGGTTTCCAGTTAGGAACCGTTGGAGTCCCCTTTTGAGAATTATGATGGGGTGTCTGCTTTTGTTTTGGTGAAGGTAGTTGTTGCCATTATGAGGGGGATATAAGGGGGAGTTTTTAACTTCATCTGGGATCTGTAGCTTCTGAAGGTCCTTTGAGTGGGTAGTGGAGATGGAGCTTATGACCGATTGTGGGGTGTTCTGTGGTTCGGTTGGGGGTGGTCAGTTTCTAAGGGGGTTCATGTTGATTCGTCGAGGGCTGAGTCGAGTGCTTGTTCCGGTAGTAGTACGTCATAGTTGTGTACTTCCAGTAGTGGGATTCCTAGGGCAATCCTTCCCTTTTTATTGAAGTGAACCTTATGCCACTGGTTCTGGTATAGGCAAACCGGGGTGCTTCCTCTGGTGTTAAGGTCGTCTTTCAGACAGAACACCTGATATGTTTTCCTAAACTTGTTGAACGAATTGTACAGTTTCACTTGAATGACCCTGGTGTTTCTTCTGGTTTGTTGCAAGTTATGATCTTGTAGGGTTAGGAGCTGATCCAAGCTTTCTGCAAAGCTTCCGGTGCTGCTGCTGGCCATGGTGTGAAGAAGTTGAGTCTCACCATACAGGGGCACTTCAACTCTAACAGAGCTCTGACAGCCACTCTCTGGCTCAAAGAAGTTGAACAGAGGATGAATATTCTCCCTAATGGACAGGAGACTCAACTTACCGTCTTAGAGACAGTTCGAGAGCCTTTTTATCGTACATCATTCTACTACATCATGGGAGTCTGCTACATCATACAAGGATCATGCCTACTCTGCCTCATTTCAGCTTCTACCCTCAAACCTTATCTTTTGCCTCCTACATCATACCCAACATTGCTTGATCTTGTAACAGGTACAGGGTCCTCCATCATGGGCTCACTCAGGGTTCAGGGCTTGACAGAAGAGGTATGAATGCTTGTCAGGGGGCCTGGACAGTGTCAAGTCCAGTACCCTGAAAGACCATACATAGTCAATGACTAAGGAAGTTAATTAAAAAAACTCTCTCATCAGTTCAATGGCCTTATTTACCTCTTTTTCAAATGCTGGTTGATGCACCATCATTGCATCTGACTCATGATCATGTGTAACCCATCTTTCCTTCATGTTTGTGCATGCATAAAGTAGGGCCCACTTGAGAATTAGACCACTGACTGAGTTACCAGTCTTCTGAGTGATTTGCTGGAAAAGTTCGATGATCTGTCTATACTCATACAAGTGATCAGTACTGGTTTCAGAGTTTGCAGGTGTCGGCATTGATGAGATGGGGATATTGGATAGGTCATTAGATGGACTGTAAAGTTAACAGCACATGACTTTCATATATTGTCAGTATCTAAATACTGAAATTTTTTGTAATTTATATATAAAATAAATTCAGCATGTTTTTCCTTAATGAAAATATACTCAAAAGTTACCATAATTTTTTTACTTAATCTTGTATACTAGAAAGTTAATGATATTGTATGAAATATTTCAGTATATTTTCCTCAATAAAAATATGCTGAAAAATCATAACAATTTTCTAATTAAATTCATGTGACAGTTGTACGCTGTAACGTCAAACAAATGAAATTCAGTATGAGTGGTGGTATGTACATTTGGGCGTCAACATGTCTGTGTTATGTTGCAGCGTGTAAGGGAATGAAGCCCATCTGTTACAAGCGGACTTCTCGTATTGTGCAGAGTCACTCTCTGGGTAAGCTCTGCTGAAGCTTCAAAGATATAATAGAGTCTACTCTTAACAGGAGTCACCTAAGAAGACAAAGGCAAAGCTAACTTGTACTGAAGCTAGATCGGATAGCAGACCAAGGGTATTAACCTTGGCGCAAGTACAATGTGAATAGTAATGTGTACAATGAGAGGTTCAAGGATGATAAGGCAGAGGAAGACTACTGCCAAGAAGATGGGCTTAGCTGAGCGAGCGAAGCTTCAAGAAGGTTTATGGTTCTGGATTCACAAAGGAGATCAAGCCCAGCCAAAACTCCGGTGAATCAGAGAGAACAATATTGAATCATGTATATAGTTTACTACAGTTTGATATGATTTAAATTGTTAGACTATATTAGATATTTTTATAATCCTGTAAAACGTGACCGAATCATGTCAACAATTCCATCTCATTCACATAGATTTGATTTCTTATTGCTGTGAGGATTGTGCGCCATTCAAATCAGATCAAACCAGATCAATATACAAAATGCACATTGAATTGAATCACATTGAATCACTACAATACAGAGCTAATTGAATGCCATCAAACCCCATTGAATCCCATCGATATCCCATTTTCACCCTTATTTTTGCCCTCTTTTGGGGCCTTTTATTATCGTGTCATGCTAAGAGATCATAAGTTGGAGTCAGTGTTAGGGTGGGTGGAATTGCAAGAGCGCTTACCTTATGGACAAGTCTTGGTGTGCTCTTGTGAGGGGTACCGGCGCTGGCACACTTGGCGAGGTGAGGATAGGGATGATAAGGAGTACGCACGCTAGTACGCCCTGTTAGTTTTATAAAAGTGTGTGTGTTTGTGTGTATTAGCAAATGGCATGGCATGGCAAGGAGATGGGCGAAGGGGACAAGGGAGACAACCCATGCAGAATGACTGTTTGGTGAAGAAATTTGGATGGCGACTCCAAGACCACAGACCGTGTGTGCAGTCAAATTTTCCTGAATGAAACGGAAGATTATGGGGTCAATAACAAACATAGGTTGAGGTGTTGTCCACTCTTACCTGAATCGATGACTACACCAGCGATGGTATTATCATGACCACCGATCCATTTAGTCACGCTGTACATGACTATGTCTGCGCCACGCTCTATGGGACGGATTAGATACCCTGACAATTGTATCTGTCAGGGATACAGTAACTCCAACCGAGACAAGAACGGGTACACATACCGCATGCTCCCACCGAGCATGTATAAGCAAGACTGCTGTGGTGGTGATGCCGTCTGGACTTGCGGGGTATAGTATGATAGGATTGGGTCTGGCGCAGTGGAGCCGTACGGTTGTGGTTGTGTCGATGGCAGTGGGGAGGCAAAGTGCGCAGTGGCATAGTATGGGTTAAAGGGGGTCTGTGCTTGTGGTGTAGTATACGCCCAGAAGGGATCTATACTACTGACATTAGATGCAGTGCATGTATGAGGTGCATTGTCTGGAGGACGATTGATGAATCATGGACTCACATGGTGATACGCAGCAGCAGTGGCAGTATGCATAAAAGTGAGTACCAGAGGTCCTCAGAGCACCAGGACTCTCTCCCCATCGTCCCCCATACATCCTACATCAATCTACGTGCATTTTCGGAGTTCCGGGCCGCTTTCCCACCGCTTTCCCGCGCTCTGTGACACTTCCCCTCATGGACTTATTACAGTATCTCAGTCCCCTCCTCCCCTCACTACAGTGCCTGGAACTGTCAGACACTAGTATATATAGCTTGTAACTACCTACAAACCCAATAAGAAGAAGCCCCAGAGTTCCCCTTCAGTCTCTCAGTGTAGAGATCCTCCTAAGAGCACAGTTCGCTCTTCCTCGCGTTCCCGAGAGTGCAGCACGCGCCCGCGCCCTTAGGAAATTCAGGAGCACCTCCGGAGGTCCAGCGCGGCCTCAGGTGCGAAGTAGCGAAGTCCGCGCGGACGTGCACGATAGGCCGCGCTCACAGTCTTTCCGGAACAGTCCCGCTGCTCCCGGAACCGCCGCACGCGTCCGCACCTTTAGCGGAGCGTATCCCAAGTCCTTAAGGTCAAGACGGACCCTCCTGCGAAGTTTGGTCTTCCGCGGACACCTGCGCGATATCGGACAGGGCTTCCCACCCCCTAGAACTTGCTGGCTGAGGAAGCGCGCACGGTTTGAGTTGGGTGATAGTTTCCCCACAGACCAGCTTCCCAGCTCATCAACGGAGCAGAAGATCCGGTGAGAAAAGACCTTACATGAAGTGCTGGCATTGTTCGTGTCTGTACCTGGTACTTGCTTGGCTTGGAAGTTGCTCGTGTTGATATCCTGTTGATACGACTGGTACAATTGTGGGACTCAAATAATTAGACGGTGCATAGCCCAAAGTTTGCTGCATATAGACATAGCCCATCTGCTGTGTACCTTCGGATGACACAGTTGGCTGTTCCCTGCGAGTATGCATTATTTCCGGCTGTGTAATACTCGTTTACTGCACGCGTGCCAACCAGGGCTGCAGCATACAGTACTGCACATCTCGGGACGGAACACGTGTCGGGTTTTCGTGCTCGGCATCAGCAGTGAAAGGCTGTGTGGGATGGTACTCCGGGAAGGCTGGCAATCCCATCTCAGTTTTCCCTTGCTAAGCTTTACGGTCAGCTTCTGCCTTGACGGCATCAAGCCGCATTAGTTCTTTGTACGTCAGTCCAGTCGTTGTGCTGGTACCCATGTACCTCCATCCCCATGCACCATATCGTGGGGACGGTGCGGATAGAACAGCGCCTGAGAGAATAGAAGCAGCCTGAAAAGAATAGAAGAACCCAGGCGATGAAGGTCATCCATATGGGTGGTGAAACATGACGCAGGAGATGCCTTCGGACTGGTCATGGAACCTGGACAAGTGAGAGTGACGTCTGGAATGAGTGAATGTGCACATTTAGTGCTGTGCTGGATGTATGAAAAACGTCAAAAATATGTAAAGAAAAAAGTCAGTAAGAGACAAGGCTTAGGACTGTATTCCAGGGCATATCTTGTACTGGAGGTCGAGGGAAAGGTGATGAGTGTGAGGGAAAAAAGAAAGTGAAGCAAGCGTGTGAAACTATATAGTTGTGGCTTGGTGCTCTAATGTTTGCTTCCGTTCCGAGCATGCCTCCAATGCATACCCTGCAGCGCAAGTGTTGTTAAGACAAAAATAGGTTATAAAAAGAAGGCCAGATTGAATGAAGGACAAGTAGAGAGTCTACGGTCTAAAGAGGTTAAGAAAAGGGGCAAGCGAGCGACATGCCTAGTGTTTTAAAGTCCAGTTGCAGACTGATAAAAAGACTGGCAACTGAACTGAACTGAACTGATAGGCAACTGAACTGCAGTTGCCAGTTGCCTCTTAATATGACCAGTTCAGTTGTCAGTTGCAGGGTTTACCAAGTTTAGAAAAGACCAGTCCAGACCAGTTGCAACCGGTTGCCATTTAGTGTGTGCCTTGAAAAAAATTTCTACTTTTGTTAGTGGCACTGTTGTTTAAAGCCTGTTCTAGTTTCTTTGAAATCTAAGTTTTATATTTCACAAGTTTGATACAGATCACTTTACAGCATTGAAAATATATATGATATGTTATATAGCTTGTCATGTAAGCAACACACAGGGTGAGTGTACTCTAAAACCTCAAAACTCTCCTAAGATGGCTTACAAGGTTAGAGGGGAGGAAAGCACTGTAACATTTCATGCATGTTTCTGCGGGGTATGTAACTTCATACAGGTGTCTATCTAGGTCTTGTATCTATGGATCTCACTTTGCTAAGTCCGCACACAAGTGCAGCGGCGTCGGGAAGGAGGAGAGGGAGGGCTGCACTGAGCCCAGTAAATCGCCGCGCGTCCTGTCTTGCACGTTCGTGCACGCTTTGAAACTTTGCATACGAGCTCGCGTTAGTCGTCCAAAGGTTTTCCTAAGTTTGCTAAGGGCGCAGAGACGTGCAGCACTCTGGGAACATGGGGACTGACCTGCACTGAGTTCTCTAACACGAATGAGGAACTAAGTTATGTAATCCGCATTTCTGCCACTCCGGGCCGCTTTCCTGCCACTTTCCCGCGCTTCAGAGTGGCTGAGTCGCCCTAGTAACTTCCTTTTTGGTGCGACAGCTCAGAGTTCAACACAGCTCTTCCCTTGTTCCCCAGAGTGCTGCACGTCTCTGCGCCCTTAGCAAACTTAGGAAAACCTTTGGACGACTAACGCGAGCTCGTATGCAAAGTTTCAAAGCGTGCACGAACGTGCAAGACAGGACGCGCGGCGATTTACTGGGCTCAGTGCAGCCCTCCCTCTCCTCCTTCCCGACGCCGCTGCACTTGTGTGCGGACTTAGCAAAGTGAGATCCATAGATACAAGACTTAGATAGACCTTTGTATGAAGTTACATGTTCCACGAAGACATGCACGGCACTGTACACACTTGTTTTTATCACACACTTTCATCTTTATCTTTTGGCCATACTCTCACTGTACCTCTTACTTATCTCACAATTCCACTTCCTTTTTGTTAATTATATGGCTGGGGGACCCTTTAAACTATGGATGTGTTAAGTGCCTGCTTGTTATATAGTGCAATAATAAAGATCTTTATCGCTCAATCCATGTGTGAGAAAGTTCATAAATGTAGATTTAGGGCTGGCAACCGACTGCACAGGCAACTGGTTGCAACCGACTGCAACCGGAGAAGGCAACTGCAGTTGTCAGTCTTGATCGGTTTCAGTTGCGGTTGCAGTAGATTCTGATAATTGAAAGACCGGTCCGGGTCCGGTTGCTTCCGAAAAAGGCAAAAAAACCGGACTGGACCGGACTTTTAAACACTAAACATGCCAGTGGTCCAATAAAAAGAGGGGATCGTGCTTTCAAAGGGATGAGGCAAAGCGGACGACAAGGACGAGACTTACAAAGACACGAGAATGCCCTTGGCCCCTCGGAGTGCCTCCGAGACACAGCCACACATAGAGGTACACTTACAATCTCGGAGACGATGATTCATTCTCATTAGAAAAAATGTAATCTAATCAATCAATTTTACATCAATTCGACGATATTCTACCCGGTTCGATCTGATTTAAACTCATTCGATCTGAATTGACCTCATTAGCCGGAGTTTTGGCTGGGGATCAAGTCTGAAGCGACTTGGTCTTTACAGGCGTCTTAATATACTGTATAAGGTAAAGTAACATGTCATCAAAGTAAAAGTACATGTAGACAGAAGCAAGTCATAATACAGTATAGTGTCTTACATATTGATCCGGACAAGTAGTTTCGCGCCCATGGGCTTGTACATATTTGTTCCTACCAAACAGTGACATTCTGTCACGCTCGCAAATCTCAACATTGTCTCATGTTTGCACATCTCGACATGCTTTGTTTCCTCACGGGAGCTTTCACCAGGAGTACACCTGACGGTTCTACCACCTCCATACTCAAGAACAACTTACCTGCCCCTGTGGTGAACCATTACAGATAATAGAGCATGCTCATTCAATGCCCACTCTACAGTCGCACGCCATAGGCACTGCCAATGGCCAAACCGAACACCAACTCCTCGAACTCAAAGTGTGTCCAAGAAGCACTTCAATTTTGAAGGAGACAGGAGCCTGCCCAATACCACAGATGGGAGCCGGGATAGGCACAAAAAGAAATGCATTGGACCAAAACACGATCATCCCACCTTACAATCGCACGCTGCCCACGACCAGACTCTGCTAGTTCTTTCCCAAATGTTACCTACCTAAACATAATACATAGTGCACTGTGTACACATCCACTTCTGTGCCTAGTTGTATGCGTGGGGGAAATAAATTTGAATTTACAAAAAGTTCAGTGACTCACCGTTACCTGTCCAAATGTATCATACAGATGTAAAATCTGAGACGGTGGTCCAACTACGGCCAGACAAAAGCACAATCTTGTTAATAGGAATGTTAAGTTGATCGTAGCAAGGATCGTGGAACCCTCGAAGTTGAAGTTGCTGCTGCTGCATGCATTATCAAGCAGCGTGACGGAGCGTCACTGTTTGGGAGGACAAATATGTACAAGCTCACGAACGCGAAACTCCTTATCCGAATCAATATGCAAGACACTGTAATACTGTATATATGTAGTCCATGTACATGTCAACGTGTTCGTCATGTGAGAGCATCACCAGATGAACATGGTAATATGTAACAAGTCAGCATAAAGTGACACGTCAGTAAAGTAGAGGGAACATGTTAAGAAGCAATGGAGGGGAGTCAGAGCGAGTCAGGGACGAAGCGAGACATACAAATAAGGAAGGCATAAGTAGAGATACCATAATGGGAGGAAAAGGTACAGGGCGCCAAAAGAAGCTGCTAAGGATCAAGATAATAATACAAGACATACAAGGTAATCGTGGAAGCAGAAAAGTGGGCCGGTAATACCCGCTAGGTGCGCAAGTGGCCATCCGGACAATCGCAAACCTAGCAAGTGATATCAGATGGGTCAGCGCATTTGCCACAGACAAAAGCACAAGCCCATCTCATAACACTAGAGTAAAATATAATACAAGTGAGCGCATGACACTAAGATAGACGAAAAGCGTAACACCATCACATCTATAGAATTGATGTCTGAGCCACGATCTATAAGAAACTGTGCCACATGACAGTTAAGTTCCAGATCACAGGGAGGAAAGGAAACACGCACATGTTGATGAGCCACTTGCACCAGTACTGACACCAGCTGCTTGCCAGGCCTTCTTCCTCTAGGCTGCTGGCATCTTGCGGGAAGGTCGTTCAAAATTAGAAGTCTTGGAACAATGTGGCTTGGAACTAATGGAGATGGGACATAGGGACTGCCGTGCACCAGGCCAGGATATAATGAGGAGCTAGAGTTTGACTTTGATCTCAAGCTGCCAGGGGTTACATATCTGCTCTGTGGAAATTAAGCGACATTGCGTCCTGTAAGGATAACATAGGCTGGAATGTAAGCTTCATGAATTGATATGAGTCAAGCGTAATGAGAAAGATTTCATGTATTATGCATATTGGGATGTGGGTTGTTGTGGCTTGTAGCCTGATAGAGGGGTGAGGAGCTATGTTCCGAGCCATGACGTTAGAGATAGGTGACAATGGGATTCTCTTGGCTTTTGTCACACTCGAAGTTGATGTAGGCAACCTTGACAAGGCTCCCGAGATGTCCACAAACTAAGATAAGACACATGCCAACAGCCATTGGTTTATTCTCGTCAGCCCACTTGAACCAATCCTTTGACAGCAGAACACCAACATCAGCATCAGTGATAAGCTCCATGGCATAATCAGGCTTGTCAATCATCTTGAAGGTGTTCTCGTAGTTCGTGAAACAGCCACAGAAGAAAAATGCCAACTGAACCTCCATAACCAGTTTGCCCTCACAAAGGACATGCCCAGAGACTTGGATGGTCTTGCTTAAGGAAAATCACAGGTTGGGCAACCCGTGCAGGTCACGGGTACGGGTTACCATGGGTACGGGTACGGGCTGGAATTTTCCCACCTGTGCAAAACCATCACCCACAGGCATGGGTTGGCGGGTAGGTGCAGGTTTTTTTTTCTTCATCTTCATCTCATCCATTCACAGGTTAGTGTTCACCACTTTACCACTTCACTCTCAGCCTCTTTCTCCACCACCCTTTGGTCCATGCCCCATGGCCCCCACTGCCTACTGTCCTATCATTCCCATGCAGCCTACTGCTGTCTGCCGCATACACCCATTCCTCAGAACCTCAGCTTCTCACCCTTCCCTTCGGACTCTTCTTCTGTGGTTCATGCCGCATCATTCACCATGCGCTTGACTTCCTCAACCTGGCAGCGACTGGCAGCAACAATAGGCAGTCTCAGGTCTCAAGTTGGCGTCACTAGCAGGCCACGCACCACAGCAGACCCGTCCCTTCAAGAATCAAGTCCTGTGTTCCAATCTGGTCCTCAGCGATGTCAGTACTTTATAGCTTTATCCCCAACTCCTGTATGCAATGGTACGACCTGCTCGGCTGCTCTGTGATACACCACAGTGTTCAGTCATCCTATGTTCCTACTGTAAGTATCCTAACTCCCTGTTTGCGGTCTTGCCACTGACTTGCTGCCTTTTTAACTAGGCCAACTTCCATCTCCCGCATTTCGTTCCATGCTGCTGCCTTCCCAACTCCGGTCATCCTATGTTCCTACTGTAAGTATCCTAACTCCCTGTTTGTGGTCTTGCCACTGACTTGCTGCCTTTCCAGCTAGGCCAACTCCCGTCTCCCACATTTCGTTCCATGCCGCTGCCTTCCCAACTCCCGTCTACGCCGCTGCCACCACCACCTTCCCAACTCATTGGTATTCCCATGTTCTGCACACGCCGTACACCACTGCCTTCTCAACCTTCGCCTCCTGCCTTACACGCCAGTTCCTTCAGCCTTCCTGATTCCCGGAGTCCCGTGTTTTGTTGAAGTCACTTGGGACAATTCAGATATATAGTATAATTTGTCCTAGCTACTTTCAATACCATCTGATTTTCCCTGCCACATCTCATCAAGTGCCATGCCACGACGCTTGCAAGACACCCTACCCACCAAGTCAGTAAGCGGGCCTCGAAAGCAAACTCTAACCGAGAAAGCCAAGGAAGCTGTATTGGCCCAATCTATGAAGAGGCAGTCCACGTTCACACTTTAGTTAACTATTCATCAGTCTAACTGAGAAATGCAAGTGCTACTTTAAACAGCTAGACAGAGGCTTACTATCTTACAGATTTACTGTAATTTAGTTTTATGATAAGTAACAATAGCTATACAATATAGTTTTACTTACAGATGATCTAACTGTACCTTAGTTTTACTTATAGATAATCTATCTGTATCCTAGTTTTACTTACAAATGATCTATCTGTACCCTAGTTTTACTTACAAATGATCTATCTGTACATTAGTTTTACTTACAGATAATCTACCTGTATATTAGTTTTACTTACAGATGATCTATCTGTACTCTAGTTTTACTTGCAGATGATCTACCTGTACCTTAGTTTTACTTACAAATGATCTACCTGTATCCTAGTTTTGCTTATAGACAATCTATCTATATCCTAGTTTTACTTACAAATAATCTAGCATCTTTGTATATAAAGTACTGTGGGCATGAAACTTATTCAAAAATGTGAAAGTATTTAAGAACCATTAACAAACATGAGATTGTAATGTTTTGATGCTAAGTCAAAGTAAGCATCATCATTCTTAAGTATTCCTTTAGCTAAAGCAAACACTCACAATCTATTTCAGATTTTCTAGTATTGTTAAAATGTGATCACATAGCTTGATCAACCCTAGTCCTCCACACACCCTGCTTCTGTATGTTCTAGCATAATCACAAATCTGTTTCAGCTTTATACACATGTCAGTAAAGATAGCAGTCAATCAGGTAAATTAGATGAAGAGCATGCATTACAAAAGTATGTTTAAGCATGTTCTGTATCATAAGGTATAGGGGATATTTAACTCTCCTAACACTCTTGTAGAGTCAGATGTTAACCCATATGTTGAGAGCCAGAGACAGATTAGATGATGATGACATGGGTAAGCAGCAGTGCTAATGCCACCCCTTCTCATCTGTTGCCCTTTTTCATCTTTTTTATCTCCTCAGACAATGCTCATGTGCTGCTATTGACTATTGTAATACAGTCAAAGTTTCGATCTTTAGGTTTGTGTCTTGAGCTTCTGTGCAACCCATCCATCAAAACATATATCCATTTCTACCTATTTCTCATCCTTATTCACACACATGTGCCCCTTCAGACCTTCCTTGACTTTAATGCCATATACAGTATATCTTAATCTGGTAAGTTGGGTCTTCTGTGATTTTTATATATGATGATATTTGCTATATTTGCTGAACCAAGATCATTTGTAGGGTTGCAAAGTTTCTGAATTCAGAGTTATCTAAAGATCTCCCAGCTCTGATTATAACTGAGTCTTAGTGCCATTGTGTATGTTGTATATTAGGTCTTTTGGATATTTGGTATCTCTCTTACAGATGATCTACCTATACCATAGTTTTACTTACAAATGATCTACCTGTACTTTAATTTTACTTATAGATAATCTAACTGTACCATAGTTTTACTTACAGATGATCTATCTGTATTCTAGTTTTACTTATACATGATCTATCTGTACCTTAGTTTTACTTACAAATGATCTATCTGTATCTTAGTTTTACTTACAGATGATATACTTATACCTTAGTTTTACTTACAAATGATCTACTTGTATTCTAGTTTTACTTACAGATGATCTATCTGTATCTTAGTTTTACTTACAGATAATCTAACTGTATCTTAGTTTTACTTACAAATGGTCTACCTGTATTTTAGTTTTACTTAGAGATGATTTGGCTGTACTATAGTTTTACTTACAAATCATCTAGCTGTACTATTTTAATATACAGTACATTAACACATTTATCATTTCAGACATTCAGATGGTATAATGTACAATGTACTAAAGCAGCAAAGGTAATCAATCCATTTAAGTGACAGAAGTACCAACAACAATAGTAAGAGTAAAGGACCTCATAGCTAAGTAAAACTAACATACAGATAGATCATTTGTAAGTAAAACTATGGTAGAGGTAGATCATCTGTAGGTAAAATTAATGTACGGATAAATCATTTGTAAGTAAAACTATGATATAGGTAAATCATTTGTAAGTAAAACTAACATACAGATAGATCATTTGTAAGTAAAACTATGGTACAGGTAAATCATCTGTAGGTAAAACTAATGTATAGATAGATCATTTGTAAGTAAAACTATGATACAGGTAGATCATCTGTAGGTAAAACTAATGTACAGATAGATCATTTGTAAGTAAAACTAAAGTACAGGTAGATCATCTGTAAGTAAAACTAGGGTACAGGTAGATCATCTATAAGTAAAACTAATATACAGATAGATCATTTGTAAGTAAAACTAGGATACAGTTAGGTTATCTGTAAGTAAAACTATGATACAGGTAGATCATCTGTAAGTAAAACTAACATACAGATAGATCATTTGTAAGTAAAACTATGGTACAGGTAGATCATCTGTAGGTAAAACTAAAGTACAGGTAGATCATCTGTAAGTAAAACTAATGTATAGATAGATCATTTGTAAGTAAAACTAGGTTACAGGTAGATCATCTATAAGTAAAACTATGATACAGTTAGATTATCTGTAAGTAAAACTAACATACAGATAGATCATTTGTAAGTAAAACTATGGTACAGTTAGATCATCTATAAGTAAAACTAATGTACAGATAGATCATTTGTTAGTAAAACTATAATACAGTTAGATTATCTGTAAGTAAAACTAACATACAGGTAAATCATTTATAAGTAAAACTATGGTACAGGTAGATTATCTATAGGTAAAACTAAAGTACAGGTAGATCATCTGTAAGTAAAACTAATGTATAGGTAGATTATTTGTAAGTAAAACTAAAGTACACATAGATCATCTATAAGTAAAACTAGGGTACAGGTAAATCATCTGTAAGTAAAACTAATATACAGATAGATCATTTGTAAGTAAAACTAGGGTACAGGTAGATCATTTGTAAGTAAAACTAGGGTATAGGTAGATTATCTATAAGTAAAACTATGATACAGTTAGATCATATGTAAGTAAAACTAATGTATAGATAGATCATTTATAAGTAAAACTATGCACACAGGGCCCATAACCTATAAGATCCTAGAACATACGACCTCAGACTCTCGTAGATAGAGAAGACTGTATATATGTACCTAGAACGTACGACTAGGTACAGGTCAGCTACAGTAGGTCAGGAGTATCAACAGTAGATAGGTACTCACCCTCAGACTCTCATAGATAGAGAAGACTGAGGGATAGTGACGTGTCGCGTAGGTATATATACTCTAGGTCCCCTCACGTGGCTCCACAGATGAGTGTCGTGACTCATCGCGTGATCTGCACGCTCCAACACTCCTCCTCGACACTCAAACTGCGGGCAAGTCATATCAGTAATGTGATAGTATAGTAAGTGATAGTGTCCGAGAGCATGTCTATAGTATGTATGCAGCGAAGGTGTGTATAGTATGTATGTAGTGAAGGTGCTCCTCCTGAGGTGTGCTCCTCAGGCATATGCTCCTCCTGAAGCAAGCTCGTGACTCCTCCTCACACACAGGGGAAGCTAACCAAAGCGTAATCTGAGCATGTGTCAGAAACACTCAAAGTCATCTCGTGCCAGTGGCTTGGTGAAGATGTCAGCGGGGTTGTTCTCTGAAGCGATGTGAACGATGTGCGTTAGGCCTTCATCCACGATATCACGAATGGTGTGATATCTCACACGGATGTGTTTGACATTCGTGTGATGGGTATGGTCTGTGGCGAGTTGCTGCGCAATGTCGTTATCGCAATGCAGTGGAGTACTTGTTGGAGGCGGTAATCCCAGGCCCTCAAGCAATTCCCACAGGAAAATGAGTTCATTTCCAGCATGGTGAAGTGCGATGTATTCTGCATAGCAGGTGGAGTCAGCAGCATGCTTTTGTTGCTTAGAGCACCAGGAGATCATGCCCGTGCCAAGCGTGAAACAGTAGCCCCCAATAGATCGACTAGTGTCGATGCAATTGGCATAGTCCGAGTCAGCATAATCAGACAAGGATACAGGGTTGTCACCACCCAGGGTGAGAGTAAGTGAGCGCATGCCTTTGACATAGCGTAAGACACAAATGGCAGCATTCCAATGCTCACCCCAGTAGCAGTCCAAGAACAACGCGAGACAACCAATGGCATAGGCGATGTCGGGTCGGGTGGCAACAGCGAGGTAGTTGAGACTGCCAACCAGTTCACGGTATGGAGTGACTCGCATCCATTCAAGGATAGTGGGGTCGACAGGCCTCGTTCTGTCAGGATGTGATAATTTGAGGCCAGCGGCCATCGGAGTGTCACATGGGTGGGCGTCAGTTTGGTTAAATTTTTCAAGGATGCGGTCAATGAAGGCAGACTGAGAGATGGAGATGGATTTGGCAGAGAGGTCGTGGGTAATGGCAATCCCGAGAGCGAACTTGGCAGGGCCGAGGTCCGAGATATCCCATCGTGACCTGAGTTCATTTTTGAAGCGATCCATCTCTTGGTTGGAAGATGAGGTAGCGACGATGTCATCAACGTGAAGGGCGAAGATGGTGATTCCTGTTGGAGAGACAAGATGATAGACACACCATTCATTCCGCATCTGGCAGAAACCCCACTGGGAGATAGTGTGATGAAAGGTTTTGTTCCAGATACGACTCGCCTGTTTCATGCCATAGATGCTTTTTCGGAGCTCCATGACCCAATCTTCTTTCCCTGGTTCCTCGAAACCCGGTGGCTGTTCCATGTATGCTGTTTCCTGGGGAGGGAGTACCCCATGGAGGAACGCAGTCTTTATGTCGAATTGCTGGAGATCCCAACCGTTGGAAGCTGCGATGTGGAGAACAATGCGAAAGGATTCGAGGCGTGCAGTAGGAGCAGTAGTTTGGTCATAGTCGACTCCATATTGCTGGGCATAACCCTTCGTGACGTAACGAACCTTGTAGCGCGTGATGTTGCCAGAATCATCGCGTTTACGCTTACAAACTAGTTTCCCACGCAGGGCCCATAACCAGTATAGATAGATCATCTATAAGTAAAACTAACATACAGATAGATCATTTGTAAGTAAAACTATGATATAGGTAGATTATCTGTAAGTAAAACTAACATACAGATAGATCATTTGTAAGTAAAACTATGGTCCAGTTAGATCATCTGTAAGTAAAACTAATGTACAGGTAAATCATTTGTAAGTAAAACTAGGGCACAGTTAGATCATCTGTAAGTAAAACTATACTGTATAGCTGTTATTACTTATCATAAAACTAAATTACAGTAAATCTGTAAGGTAGTAAGCCTCTGTCTAGCTGTCCAAAGTAGCACTTACATTTCTCAGTAAGACTGATAAAAGTAAAACTAAAGTGTGTATGTCTATTGGAAGAGGATACGAGCCGCAGCTCCCTTGAATTCCTCCAAAGACACACGTCAGTTGATCGGCAATACAGCCAGCTCAGGTACAGTAATTATATTAATTCATCATAGTTTATACAATTAATCACTGCTACTAGATGCTGATGACAACAGTGACGATGATCATACATCCCTGAGGTCCCTCTTGCCTGCCTCCCATGCTACAAGTCCGGTTGACAGTAATGCCAACGACACCGACGTGGTGTATAAGATCGATAGCGATGATGATGACATTGCTCCAGAAAAGCCAGCTGAAAGTGTGGAAGCAGAATTGAGTACGCTTCATTCTTGAATAAAAGGATGCTACTTACCTTTTATTCTCAGATTGCCTTGCAAAAGATTGGACTTCACCAATCTACATCTTCTTCAAACGCACCCCTGCCATCACATATGTCGCCAGTCCATGTCTTAGAGTGTGCACCCACCCACTGCAAGGGGAAGCATGGCCATGAAGTGCATTGCTTTCTGGATATGGGTGATGCAAGGTTGACAAGTGGCCTGCGTCATCATGTGCAAAGATGTGCTGGGGTGATGAAGCAGTTAGCGCTGTGGACAACACCAAAGACTTAGCTGGCACACGCAAAGTTTTGCAGGCCCATGGGGTGAAGAGAAACGGAAGCATCACTGAAGCTTTTGAACGCATCAGTAAAGAAAAGGTCTCTTATTCACATCGTCAGCACACATATACAGAAACAAGGTATGTTGTTTGTGTTACTTACAAAAGTGTGATGCACTGATGGTTTGATGGCCCAGGATTGAATGCATTCACTGGGTAGCGGAGAATAAGCGTCCCTTTGCCATAGTGAAGGATCACCCATTGCTGAGCTTGATGAAAACGGATCGTCCAGAGTATTGAATGCCATCACCTGCAACTGTTGCCCAAGACGTGAAACATGTGTTCGTCAGTATGTGAACCCTGATAGCAACTAAGTTGCAGGTGAGCGTACTTACTATCCTGACCACAAAACCATACCAAAATGTTCAGGCACTTTCCAGTTGCCTGAACTTTGCGACTGACGCTTGGACCTCCCCCAATGGACGAGCATACATTGTGGTGACCGTACACCTTGAGATACATGGGGTTGCCCAGTTGACACTACTTGACATTGTAGAGTGTGCACACTTGCATACTGGGGCTAACCTGACAGCGGCATTTGCAAAGGTCTTGAAGGACTTTGGTATCAACGATAAGGTGTGCTCAAATAAAGACAAAACAGACCTACATCTGATCCAATAGCAGATCCTGGCGATAACCTGTGACAATGTGACCAGCAACGACACAATGATTGAAAAGCTTGCAGTACAACTGGTGGACTTCCCTGGGAATGCGAATCATGCACGCTGCTTCACACACATCCTCAACTTGGTGGTAAAGAGTATATTGCATCAGTTTGATGTGCCTAAGAAATGGAGAAAGTGGTCCTCACATACAAATGACACCACTCATGACTTGTTGGACCTGGCCGGTGACATAGATGAAGAGGAGCTAGAGATGGTGGCAGAAGCTGCAGAACTAGAGGATCCCGATCAGGATGAAAACAAAACAGACAAAGGGCCTAGTCTTGACAATGATAACGGGTGGATTGACGAGCGAGGTGACATGATACAGCCACAGATAGATGCGCTGGAGGAGAGCGTCTGGCCAGTCACAGTAGTGTTGACAAAGGTAAGTGAATGAGTAAGCAAAAGCTGTATAGTATTAGCTAACCTGTTGACACACCTCAGATTTGAAAACTTGCATACACAATCAAAAACTCAAGTATGCTTGCCCTTCCTCAGTGGTTCCACATTCTTGAGGACCTCTTGCTCAAGGCGCGTGTGATACCCTGTAATGTTTGTACCCGCTGGAACTCAACATATGACATGCTCGATTTCACCTACCAGTACTGGAAGGCTATCAACAAAATTACAGACATCCGGGACATGAAGCTATGACTTTACGAAATTGAGGTGCACGAATGGGAAATCATCCGGCAATTGTGTGACCTCTTAAGGGTGAGTCAGGCCTTGTACCAATTATCATTTATCATGCTCAATCCTTTTTTAGATTTTCAAAGATGCGACATTATTCTTTTCTCATGGCAGCACCCCCAACCTAGCATCTGTCATTCCTGCCATGGACCACCTCAATGAACACCTGGCATCAGCAGCTGTTGGCAACAAGTATGACCCTGCAATTAGGTTTGCTGTTGTGATGGGGAAGAAAACGCTCAACCGGTATTATGACCAGACAGACCACTCGGAGCTGTATTGGATTGCGATGGGTACATCATCTATACATGTGTTTTGGGAAAGCGGCACTCATACAGTCATACTACTTTTCATCCAGTTTTACACCCTCGCCACAAACTTTCATATTTTCAGGATGCTGGGTGGAGCCCTGACTGGATTGCAACAGTGAAAAGGATTGTTCATGACGAGTTTGACCGCAGTTACCATTTTTGAGATGACATCGTCATCTCTACAGGCTCAGAAGATGTGGATGAGGCTGCACCATCGAAGAATGTCTTCGACAATCTACCAGCGTTCTGTTCAGTTCAATACAGCACTCTCAATGAACTTTCCCGCTACCTCACTGCAATGCCGGAAGATGTTAAGAACGAAGACGTCCGTGTATGGTAGTATGAACACAAACACGTCTACCCTAATTTGCATCAAATGGCTCTCGATTACCACACCGTTCCATGTAAGCTCATCTTACTGACAGTTACTGTATGTGCATGAACAGGTTTCTCTGTCAACATGGAATGAGTCTTCAGTCAAGGCTGTTTACTTCTACCCTACGTCTGCAATCACCTGTCTTCAGAATTAACGCGTGCACTCTTATGTCTCAGTGACTGGAGCCGACACAGTCTTCTGAAGGACAGCATCATCAAGCCCGCCACACTCCTGCCCAATGTTGATGGTCAGGAGCCCCCTCTTCTGAATGATTGGGACAGAATCAGGTGATTGATGTGTGCCATGCCGCCCATGTGTGGCCTTGTGGTGTCGCCATGTTAGGACTTGGGAGTGTCCAACAATTCAACTTGTTGGACCGTTGGTCATAGTCGCATCATAGTTGTAGTCTTGTTGTCGTAGGTCTTGTGTCGTAGTTGTAGTTCTTGTACTGTTGTCGTCAGACTCGTCACTCATAGTTCGTCTCACATCGTAGTTGTAGTCTCAAACTCGTGCCCATTCTCCCCAATACAGTTGTGTCTGACTTCTGAAGTCTGAACCTCCTGAAGAGTGAATAAGTTATAAGTATATTTTCAAGCTACGGGTTTATGTTTCAGACTGCGGGTTTCTGTCAAACCCATACCCGTAGGTGTGGGCACGGGTATTCATGGGTACAGGTACGGGTTGCCCAAAAAAACCCCAGGGCGGCCCGTGATTTTCCCTAGTCTTGCTAGAGTCACCGTTCATGATGGCAACAACCCTTGCCTCAGTGCAACAGACATCGCCTAGCTTCAGTGACCTAGACCCAGGAATTATTTTGAGGCCATTGGATAGGTGCACAAGTTTGAGTAAGTCTTTATCGATGGCAGAAGGAAAGACAGCTTTCATTATTGCTTGCCAGCCAGTGATGATAGCATAGTCCATGGGTGCCTTGACCTCATTAGTATGGGCAGTCTTGAACTTCTCCTGCTGGTTGCCAACCACCGCACAAAAGGCCTCGATATCATCTGCAGAAATAGTGACCTCAGGACCGGTGAATGTGTCGTGTATGTTGAGATCCTGAGGTTCCTTGTCATCACTGAACCACAATCATCAGTAGAACCCTTTAATGCACTTCATCTGGAAAAACCCTTCTAGCAAATTTGAAGAAATATGGTTAAATTTCTTCAAATTTGTTAAATATGTTTGGTTTTCTTATTTTCTGCATTTGCTCAAATATTGAAGGTCCAATTTAAAGTTTGCTCAAATATGGGTATATTGTCTCATATATAGCAAAGTTTCCCAACTTCTCCTTATATTTGTTTCAAGTTTCTCCAAGTTTTGCAACTGTTTTCTCAAAATTTCCAATATTCTCTCATTTTTCTCAACTTTATCTTAAAATTTTTCAAATTTTCCATTCTATGTACAGTGTAAATGACAACAGTATTAACCAACTCATGCAAGCTTATCAAAAGAGCAGCTCTATTTGATGTATTGCCCCAAATAGAAAAATGCTGCTAATTTACCTCCTTCCTCTCTTTTGCTTTGCACTGAGATAAATATGATCAGGCACTTTCCCCCTAAGTAACAATGACAGTGCACATCACTCACCTCTTCCTTCTCGCACCTCATTTGAGCTCACACTTTGCACTCTTGTAATACCCTATGCAATTAGAGAAACATTAATTCCCATCAAAACAACCAAACCAGGAGGACTGCCTCGCACCATTTGGCAACTTCCTCCACACATTCTCATGGTCAGGTATTGTTCTTTAGCAAGTACCCTTGTAGGGTAGCAACCTGTAAAACCAATGTGTATGAAATGAGATATTGAGTGGCTGCTGGAGGGAAATTATCGCTTACACTCATTTCCCCTTCGGGAATAGCATTGGCAAAAGCTTCACAAGCTGGGCAATTTCCACCTCTTCAAGTATTGGCACAGCATGCGTCGACAATGTCTTACACTTGGAGTCGGGAGGGTTCTTCTCTGAAGCGTCCACAGATGATGAAGAAGCTTCATCAGATGACGGCGGTGATGAAGATGACGCAGATGGCCGAGATGGGAAGAAACACTTGAAGATGCCTTCTGCCTGCCACTTTGTCGCGTTGGTGAAGTTAATCCATACGTCCATACGTCCTGGTCTATTTAGAGCGAGATCGAGACACTCAATATGATTGGTCGTGGCAAAAAGAAGCCTGTCGGATGACAAAATTAAACAAAACGAAGGGTACGACTGAAATAACGGACTTACCGGCTGTCCGCTGCTGCAAACCCATCCAGGCTGTTCAGGAGGCCACTCAAGCTTAGCGTCGAGCCATCATTTGCTTCAGCTGCATCCTTGGTGGGCACTGCGACGTAGAATCGCCACGGGTAAATGCAGCATCCAAGTCCTCCAACAGCAATATGCATCTGCCAGTGTATGATGAGTTTAACACTGATAGACCAGGCATACTGACAAAACATCATTGCACAGTGTAAGGGACGACCACAGTGAGCACACATGTGAACGAAGGATGGATGACGATGATGCAGACAGTGTCCACTGGCATGACGGGCAGCTGAGCACGCATGAGGCCCAGTACACTGTGATTAGAGGTGCTGTACTGCAGCCCTTGCAATCCCCTGCGAGGATGTTGCTCTGCACTGGTCATGTCTGTGGGATGATAAAGGGTGGTGGAGTACGTGCCTACAGAGCCCATCATAACAAACGTCTTCCAGGAATCAGGGATACTAGTCTCATTAAGCAACTAGAAGTAGTGCACATCGAGGTGGATGGCTGCATGACAGCGAAAGTTGATAGGACCGGGCACACACACAAGTTCAGACAAAACGAGAGAAAACCAACCAACAGCGACGTCACTAGCGTGACTCATGACGTGTGACGCGTGACAGCGAGAATCATCAAGTTAGCACTAAGTTGGCGTCTCTATACTGTAGTCAATTCCTCATCGCTTCACGATCACCATCTGTCCCTCGACCCCCAGCGCAAGGCGACTGCGAACGAACAAAAGACTGTCCCCATGGCCTCTCGTTACACACCCCTCTCGTCGACCCCTTTCCCTTTCCAACTTCAGACAGGACGATCGACTCTAATGGTAGTAGGTTTTACTCGGGCTACAAAGTGAGTCATCGTCCCTGTGCCATTCCTGGTTTGTTACCTACCAAGATGACACCGATGAGTCCAGACCCACACTTCCAAACTGTCACCCAGTCAGCGCGCGTTGCGTGGAAACAGCGCATGTAGCCAAAGTTTCTTGCTCGGATCTGACGCTATCGCGATTGCTGAGCGTGCCAAAAATTTCGGCGTTTTGCAGGCTGTCCAGCAACATGTGCGTCTTCGTGACGCTTTCGTGGGATCGTATCTTCCTCAACATGTTCTACAGGATGCAGAAACTACGTCGCGACCTCCTACCCCACGTCTTATCTGTCGCAACTCAACAGCCTCTACGGTCTCCGTCTCCAGTCTTCCCGATGATATCTCCCTGTCATGCCGTCCCGCTGCATCGGTCGACCCGTCGGTCCCAGCCCATCCGCAATCTGTTCTCACTCCAGAACTTCGTCCCAAGTCTCCTCTATACCCACGACCTTCTACACCAGCATCCACGGCCCCCACTTCTGAACCCGTTCAAAGTGCGTGCAGAACCGATGTTACGACAATCTAACTACGAGTCCACTGTTGGTACTGGAACGAAGTTCTTGACAAGCATAGCTTCTTAATGTCTGTGCTCGCATAAGTCAGCTCCGCGACGATCTGAATCGCCTGGGTCACCGTGTAAGTTCTTTATTTCCTATATTACTAACATACATTCTAATCTACCCACCTTTAGCCAGGACCTGGAGTAGAACCTGGCGGTTTTATAGTGCCAGGTGGCCCTGGTCCCTGTTCGCCCGGGAACTGTGCCACCAGATGGCCCCTTTGTATCGCTGCCTCCTCAGGTCTCATTTCCTCCTAGTCAACAATATCTCCCTCCATCACGGGATGGAGGTACGCCCTTCATTCCTCCCGATCTGGGTTGAGACCGGGAGAGCGCCGCAATGCCCCCATACACTCCTCGCGCCGTGCCCCCGTCAATGATGAAATATACATACCTCCGGAGCCGTCCTATTTAACCAGCACCCCCACAGCGTAGGGTCCCCACGATCACCGTCTATGGCTCATGTTATCGTTCCCGGTCCCCAGATCGCACCGCAGCAACCCGCACCTACCATTTTTATACACCCCCCTTCCCAGCCGCCTCAAAGCCAACTAGGCAGGACCCCAAGTCCTCTGTTTTCGGGAAGTCCAGCTCCCTCACCCACCCATTCCCGGCCAACCGACGATAATCGTCCCCCGCAAACTGGTGCCGTTCCTCCATGGACCGAGACCCCTTCTACCCAGCGTATGTACGATGAGGGACCCGACCAGGCTTCCGCCTCCACCTGGTCAGCCACCATTCCATGTGGTAGGTTTCCCCCTAGGTTCTCCCCGCCCAGGCCGTTCGGAGCCCTCTAAGCAGCGACCGATAATCATCCAACCTCGCTAGCAAACACACATCACGCCTAGTCCATACGGTCCTCCAGGTTCAGGTTTAATTGTACCACCTTCTTATCCACGGTCGCGGTCGTGTTCGACATGCCCATCAACCAGCGAATCTCCCCGAGGTCCATTACCCCTACCGTGTTTCCAGGTGGCGGTCCTTTTCCGGGTGGTCCTCTGCCGTTGTCGTCGCTTTGCCGTCATTGTTCTAATTGTACGTTGGGCTACAACCTCCATTGCGTCACGTTCTTCCGTTGCTTCTCCATTATCATTCAATATTACATGAGGTGGCGAGTCTACGACAGAGCAAGCAGCTGCCCGTGCATTGCGCTTCAGGCCGAAAAAAGTGACTCCAGAAATGGCATGGCTCCCACTCGACCTTTACATTAGCCCCGCTGAACTCCCCGGCGCAGGTAGAAACTGTAACCGGAATGTTCCCCGATATCCCTCAGTCCGTCCATCCAACATATGAAAGATACATATGAAGGAGAACGCTTGACTTTTGTCTTCCATAGTGCCAATATTCACTACGATCTTCTCCGCACGGGTTCGGTCGAACTTACGACCAACAAGATTCTCGAGCGCGGTTTTCTTGATGCAGTGTGTGCTCTTTTGTCTCCCTCTTATCCGTCCCTACTCATTTATGCCCTCACAGCTGTCAGAAGCTTATTTCACGCTCTATCCGCACCAATCTGATTCAGATGTGGTGCTGCGACCTGCTGGTGCACCAACCGCTGCGCGTACAGCCACGACTGCGACACAAGCACGGGCAAAAGAGACGTTGATATCCCGCTACGGACTCGAATCCCGGCTATCTAGTGCGAATGATGTGCCTTCACCGCAACAGGATGCAGGCAGACGCGCAGTGGGAAGACACGGCCGAGAAGCGCGAAGCCGGTTTACGCGAGCGTAAGGCGCAGATGATCCTGGCTGTGCGACAGTACGTCTGTCATTCTTCTCGTACATCACTACGGACTGACACCTATTGGTATAGGCCCTGACGACTGACGATCGTGGAGTTAGCCCCACTGTTATCCAACCACCCCAACGACCCATATACACCAATACCCACCCACATACCACACTCGATCGCTAACGGGCCCGTCGCCACCCCCTACCGAGTGAGAGGGCGAGTCCCTCCCGCATCCTTTCGGCCAACCTGCACAGTACCCTCCATCAGAACAATTCCCTGTGCCAACTGGCGGACCAGCTACTTGCCCATCTCGCGCCCCCACCATTGAAGTCACCGGCCCAGAGCCTATCCAAGTTTATCCCCTCCTGATGGCTGTCTGGCTGACAGCCACCCTCATTTACCCTCAGACGTTTCACGTCGCCCTTATCCCCCTCAGCAACCAGGAATACTGGAACCAGGGACGCTACGGACATATTCGTCCTGAATCACTCACCACAGAGGAGTACGAACCCCCCAGCGACGAACTGCGTGGTGTACCAGGAGCCCTGGGCCAAGCCCCTACAGTTTCCAGCAAAGAAGTGTGATGCTCCCACAACAATGGACGCAGAAACACCTACAAGGGATGTCCTTGAACCAGAGACTCAGGGATGGGTATTAGGATAGTATTTGCCAAATTTGCCAAATTTTGAAAATATTTGCTGTGTTTGTTAAATTTAAAGTAGCATTTTCTGCATTTCTCAAATTTTAATAATATTTTTTCATTTCTCAAATTTAGCTAATATGTTTTGCACTTTTAAACTTTGGAAAAGGTTTTTGGCCTTTGGCAAATGTTTTTAGAACCTTTGCAAAGATTTAGCAAATTTGCTAGGAGGGTTTTTCCAGATGTTGTTGCAACCTTCCACAATCTTATGGATGGGTGCATATGGATGCGATGGTTTGTATGAGAGGAAGTGTTGTAGTGGATATCAATGGCAAGAAAATTTGGTCAGGATTGTTCAAGGGAGTGTATGGCACCATAAATGGAGATTTGGTTGGGTTGATCACCAAGCAGGCAGATGACAATCTTCTGGCCAGCATGAGGGACAAGAATGCAATAAAGAGGATTGGCAATATAAGATGTGCCCTGTACAACAAACTCTGACTGAACAATTGCATGCCACCAATTCAACTCAGATTCAGCGAGAACCTGCAATCAGTGCTCGGCAGCAGGGAGTGAGACTGGCAGGGTCAGCCTAACCTCATTTCCAGTCCATAACACATGGGCACCAAGAATTGAAGGAACAGGAGCAGGCTTCACACCCAGGTAGTCGATTGCAGGGATCTTGCTCTCGTCACCTCCATAGAAGCACTCTAATATTTTCGTCGTGAGATCAGACACGACATTATCCAACATCTCCTTCATGGGCTTGTCTTTTTTAATCGAATAATGCACTGCGACAGAACCCTAAAGGATTGCCATGCGCTGAGGGTCCTGGTTGAAGACAGCTTTGAGATCCTCCAACGCCCAGAGAAGATCCTATAATAATGAATAAGTTAAACTGTGTTTAAACACCATATACAAAGGCTGTACCTTCTTGAATCAGACTTTGAAGTTATTATCCAAAATTGGGATGAATCTTGCAGGCTTTTGGCCCAAGCATTGCATGATGTTGAGAAAGTATGGCTTATCCTCATGCACTAAGAGCTGCTTCATCGCAAGAGGATACTTTTCAAAGAAACTGGTAATGAACGTGGATGGCTTATCAAGGCTACTATTTGATTGCAAATTGGAGGCCTTGGACCTGCAGCCAGTGCTGGAAACTGTTGTAGGATACTGATAGCAGGGGTCAACGTGTTATTGACTTCAACTTGGTGTTTCAAACTGTTTCAAGGCCATGAGAAATAATCACATGACTTGTGGCATGTGTTTTTGGCTTCGCATCACCAACGCAAAGTTCAACCTTCCTTCTTCCATCCTTAATGGCCTCAACTACAACACCATTCATCAATTGAAGTAAAGTATGTACTATACTCCCTTTTTCATGTGACCATTCTGAAACAAAACCAATGAAACCAAATTGTGCTCATTTTTCAACATAGCCTGGCAACGCACTCAAAGCACTCTCTCTCCTCATATGAATCGTACACAACCACATGTCCACCATGGCATTCTGCACATCTAACGGTGCGGTGATACCCCCACCCACTGCTGCGCAAATTGCAGAGCATGCTGGGCTTGCTGCATGCATGCCACCCTTACCAACAGCAACAACAGCAGATTCTCCTACAGCAACTGACAACATCAAGACAAAATGACTTTTACATCTTTTACTAACCATCTACTTCTTTTCCTGTTTTTCTTTCATGTCAGTTCACCCGCGACCCCTTCAGATGTATCCCCCCTACATCTCATCCTTCTTCCTCCGTAGCGTCATCCCCATCGCCATCACCACCAAAGATACCAAAGTAGCTGCAGCACCCTACTTGCCTCGCACACTACCTCCCTCAACCCACAGACAGCTCTCTCGACGCTCCCATCATGCTGGCCGCTTTGCATGCTCTCATTGTACCTTGTCCGCACCTTTTGTATGGCTGCACACACTTCCCACGAGCGAGTACTAGTAAAAGCACTCACAACAGGGCAGAATCTAGCGGTAACAGATGTGACGCATGAGCAGCTGCGCACAGCAGGCACACTCATGGAGGAGGTGTTGGATGAGGATGAGGATGAGGACAATGACATGGGTGCAGAAGTGGTGTTGAATGAAAAAACAGTGCTTGAGGCGATGAGAACCCCCTCCATGATGACTACGTTAATGTCTCAGTAAGGCCCACTAAATTCCATGTACTGTAGTATGTTTTAAATGAAAATAATAATTTTTTGTTACTAAAATTACATTAAAAATTGAATGAAAAAAAGAGAGGTTATTAGTAGCTTTCAGTATATTAAAATAATGATTTTTTTTACTACTGAAACTAAGTTAAAAAAAAGCAAGGAATTTAAGGGTGCAAGTGTTTCACTTTTACATTACTTTCATTAGATAAACTGATGAAAATTCTCAGGAAATTAAGGTTATTTTTATACAGAATCTCAGTTGTTATTTTAGCCATTTTTTACACACTATGGCCTACTGAAAGTCATGACCTCTGAACTTTACAATGGTGGACTAAAGCCAAGTCACTCAAGTGTGGCTTCCATCACCTCATCTGAAAGCTGTATCTTTGGTAGAGAGGCAGAGGAAGACTCTAGGATGACATTATCATTTTCAGATAATGGGGTGAGTCAAACTGGTATGTCGATGGAAAGCGATAGCAAAGTTTCTGCATCGAGATCCTCCAAACCAAACATCACATTGAGGGATTGGACATCAGTGGAGTTTACAGTAAGGTAGAAGTCATCTAGTTCCCACATGGTTTATGTAAGCAATGTGGACACTTTCTCCCTTACGCCACTCCTCTACAACACATTACTTGAAATAACTTCTGGTTTAATGAAATGATAGATATTATCCATAGCTTTCATTTGATTAAAAAAAATTTCAAAAATAATGAGCCATTTTTTCGTAATGACAGAAATACTTGATTTTACATGAGATATCATTTTTAGACATCTGGGCCAAAAATGGTGCAGTTTTGTGTTTTTATGTCCAGACATTTGTCCAGGTCACATGACTGTCCTTGGGTACGGAGTTGTCAACTTAAACACCATCTGGAGCACTCAATTCATCCTATTGACCCTCAGAAAATCACTCAAATGCCCTACAAGAATCGCATTACAAAAATTGGGTGCCCAAGCAGCATGGGCCAACAAGAAGTATCACGGGAATCACATCCTGCCCTGGATATGATCACGCTGGTAAAGGAAATGGTATCAAAGTAATTATATTTGCATGTACATAAGTCCCTCTCTATTACAAGATACTTTTGTGATAAAACCCCACTGTCCCACTGATGAGCTGGGAAGCTGGTCTGTGGGGAACAATCACCCAAATCAAACCAAGTGTGCTCCCTCAGCAGCAAGTTCTAGGGGTGGAAAGCACTGTCCAATATTGTGCAGGTGTCTGCGGGGACCAAACCTTGCAGAAAGGTCCGTTTAGATCCTAAGGACTCGGGACTAGCTCTGCTAAGGGTGTGGACATGTGCAGTGGTCCTAGGAATGGCAGGACTGATCTGGAAAGATGTAGAGTGCAGCCTATTGTGCACATTTGCACGGACTTCGCTACTTCGCACCTGAGGCAGCACTGGACCTCTGGAGGTACTTCCAAATTTTCTAAGGCCGCGGACGCATGTGGCACACTCAGGAACACAAAGAAGAGCTGGACTGAAACACTGGATGCTGTCACCGGAGTGTGGGAAAGTGGGCTGGAACTCTGAAAATGTGCACAGAGTGTGTATTAGGGTATGGGGGACAATGGGGAGAGGGTTCTAGTGCTCTCTGGACCTCTGATACTCACTGGTACGCATGCAGCTGGTGCTGCGGCATATCACTGCTCAAAGTCTCGCCCCCGTGCTGCATCACAAGTCCCTTCACTGGCAAAATTTGTCCAAGTCACGTGATGCAACCCTAGGGTTTATTGCTTATATAAACTGTGCGGGAACTACATGACTTCTACCTTATGTGAAGCCTTTTGCCTCGTCAACTTGAGTACATTGGGAGAGCAAGCCAATACTTGCTTGGTACACATGGTTGGCATGAACTGTCGTCAATACTGTTTAGAACAAGATGTGAGGTGAAGAGAGGAGGTAAAATGTCAGCTTAAGCCCTAGAAAATGCTTTCAGTGGCTTAACATGTTAGATGTAATAAAGGAAGAGAAGCCTTGTTCATAAGGTAAAAAAAATGCTTTGGTGGGTTGGTTAGGCCGCTCCCACTGCCTGCTGACTAACAATGTTGAGCGTGTTTGAGGAGCCAATCATGAATTGAATAAAACGGCCCTCCTTTTCTTGAGAACATAACTAAATGAGACATTACTTTGAGGACAGCGGAGGTCATGGGTTAGATTCTAGTAAGTCTGCCCATTTGATAAATATATTGTTTCTCCAGGTATACATAGTAGGTACTGTTTTATTTCCCCCATCATGGAGATTCAGTCAATGCTAATGATTGAATGTATGTGTTATCAACATTTAGATTGACTACTTCATGGGCCACTATGCAAAAGCACTTACAATCACTGGGAAAAAGGCTTAAGCACAGGCCAAACAGCATGAAAGACGGCAGACAGCACAGTATGTCCTCTCTTCCTTCATTATTATTCAAAAATGAGACCTCTTTACTAGTTTGAAGGCACTCATATCCATACAGCACTATGTTGCATACTGGCGGAATTATGGCCAGCAGGGATCATCTCATCTATATTTGCTCAAATATTTGGTCGCACTTGCACTTCAAGATCTTCCAATCCACTCAAAGTTTTTCCAAGATGCTTCAAAGAGTACACACATGTTGGATGAGACTGGGATGAATGATTGGGATGATGGGCTGCCATATGTAAACTGGCCCACCATCTGACACACCTCAAGAACTTCTGTTCACTAAACAAATGAAGGAGGTTGTCTATGGTTGGCGTGTCCATTTACAAAAGGATGAGGAGGTTATATGGCAACAACTCACTATATCAGACTTAACAGTACTGTTCTACACCACAATTGAGGAATGGGAGTTAGGATGTTAGTTTTTTACTGAATACAAAGACGGGCATTGGGAGCATGCAATGGCAGAACTCTAGCTACAGTGGGCTGCTCGATGAGCTTATAACCTTTATTTAGAGATTTTATACTATAAGTAGGCACTTTTATTATACATATCTGAATAAGACATGTCAGCATTGAGTAAGCAGCCAGTAAGTTCTCTACCAATATCACAATAAGTCTTGCAAGCAAGTGCGCAGCATTATCAGTTTCCCTTCATCATTGTCCTTTGATCTGGGCAGAAAGAAGCATGTATCTAGCATCGATCTTCTCAGAGACAACCTGAATTTAAGGGTATCATGTGTTGAAGTCAGCCTTGCAATCAGAATTTGTTAAAACATGGTAACCAATCAGCACACAGCCATATTTCTCCTGTAAAAACATAATCCCTATGTAAGACTTATGATGGTTTTGCTAAAAGCCCATGGGCATCGACACTTACATGAATAAGGGAAAGTATAGTGAAGCGAATAGTGATGAAGAGCAACAGCCACACCTAGGATGGCCAAAGATGATTGTATGCTAGCTGCATTGGTTCATGGCCATATTTCTCCTGTATAAACATAATCCCTGTGTAAGACTTGTGATGGTTGCTGAAAGCCAATGGGCATCAATGCTTATATAAATAAGGGAAAGTGTAGTGGAGCAGATAGCATTGCAGAGGAATGGCGACAGCTAGGATGGCTAAGGATAGTTGTACACTAGCTGCATCAGTTTGAGCCTTTGAGGTTATTGCAGTGTAAGGATCCTTGAAAGTGCAAATCAGAAAATTAATTTTTTTTTAAAGAAATAAAAATGAAGTGTACCATAAGTTATAACACAACACATACTGACCACCCTGAGTCACATATGCTCTTATACCTTTCCCTCCAATTATTGCCACTTTATCAAGCTTCATCCATGGCAAATACATAACAGAACTAAGCAATCTGATAACCCCAAGCCACAGGGTAGACAGAATGCTTTCAGTGGCCCTAAGTTGGCATTCCTAGAGTCCTACAAGAATCAATTCCTGAAATCCACAGACTGTGGGGTATCGTAAAGGACATGTTCTTTATGGTGCAAGTGTTCCAGGACCAAATCCACCAAAACTTCTCATCTCCTTTGCATTTCTGGGTCTTCATCATCTTGTGGCACTGCAAAATGAAGGCCTACAAATATGGGATGGGCTGCAGAAACAACTATTTACATCCACACCATTCCTGGGCTTTATCACAGGAGATCAGAATGTGATCACACCATTATAAGGTTGGGTTGGACACAAAGGAAAACATGGATGCTGAGTTATGTGTGGTTATCCATCTCGTCGAGTACCTGGTACTGGGCACTATTATCCAGCTCTCCTAAAGCCCGATGGCTATGGAGAGTCAGGATGTGATCATGATGACATTTCTCTCGACAATGTGCCTTCACCTTCGATGCATCTCTATCGCCAGCACCTTGAATATGTCTTGCAGGCATGTAATGTCACGGAGTTCAAAAAAAGATGACTCGAAACTGGGATCAATGGAGTCAGCATTTTTGATGGGGTTTCACACAAAACCGAAATACGACTCTGTTCATGGCAGATTTAATGCATCTCACAGCACTTAACTTTGTGGAACTGATATCTAATCTGCTCCATGGAACACTTAAGTGAGCTGATTCCAATCCCTTGTCATCTTGGACCTGGGCTGTCCTACGAGACCAGACTTGGATAGATTATGGACAAGCCATTGCCAATGTGAAACATCATCTATCAGGCACACTCTTTGACTGGGTACCTAGGGATCCGGCGAAAAAGATCTCCAGTGGATATAAGGCTAAAGAGTTTCAAATCTGGATCTACGTCTTATGTCCAGGACTTTTGTATGGCGTCCTTCCCGACAACCACTGGGAACACTTCTGCAAGATTGCTGCTGGCCTTCGCTTGCTTCATCAAGACCATATTCCAGTTGATTCATTAATTGAAGCACACCAACTCATTCTTGAATTTCATATGGAGTTTGAGGAAGTCTACTACCAGCCGAAAGTCTCCTGTTTACATTTTGTGTGTCAAAGCCTACATGGAATGGACCACCTTGCACTGGAGATTGTTCGTGTTGGATCACTTTCTGCACTTGCTTAGTGGACCATGGAGCGCACTATTGGCAACCTTGGCCAAGAACTCAGACTTCCATCAAATCCCTATGCCAATCTTTCACAGCGAGGAGTCAAACGAGCACAGTTGAATACACTTCAGTCTATAAAACCTGACCTTGGTATCCCATCAAAACCAAAAGCAAATCAGAAGTTTCATGTAAAAGTTGGAGCTGGCTATGTTTTATGACACCTACACGACTCCACACCCTGTATCATTCCCAATTCTGAAGCAGAAGCAATCCAGGAATTTGCTGTGTTGATGGGAATTGACAATTCTCACACCAATCCTAAGTCAATTTCTGTTCGTCGATGGGCAAGGCTACAGTTACCAGATAAACATGTGGCTTGTTCAGCATGGAAGGAAGGGTGCAGCAACCCCCAAAAGACTCAAATTTCAAGGAATGTTAAGGTAAGTTGGTGTGTTTACATATAGTGAACTACACAGGTACAGTATACACGTTGTTGGTTTCCCCCGGCCTGGGGTGCCATGAAATGTAGTACGGTGTAGGTAAGTTCAGTTAGCATCTAGTGAACGTCTTTAATCACCCTACCCACAATGGCTCTATCCCAGCATCGGAGTATCCCCTCAAGTTCTTTGTCCTCTCCCTGGCCCCACTACAACAGACCCTAGACTTAAAGACGTTGTTAGGATGCAAACTGTGCGCACAATGTTGAATGCAGTCTGGCCCATGCTTCTTGCAGTCGTCAGTCTGATTCCTCACCAACTATTGCTCTTTCAACATAGCTGCCATGATCGTATGTCTGTAGATCTCCCTCTTATTGTGCATCTGGCTGACCAATCAAAAATGTTTGATCCTGCTCACACAGACTGCACACCTTGGTTTCCGATGTATTTATGATTTGAACAATACCCCTCAATGTCCCTCCACTCCTCTTCTCACTCTCCAACAATCTCCTCATTGAAATATTCTCCAACCTCTCCCTCCCTGACATCTACGCATGCCTACAAACATGCTAAATGAACTCATTGTCAACTTACAGCAGTTCCAATACATATCATGAACCACCCTCACCAGTGTCTTCAATCCACTTGGCCCTGGCCTATCCCTTCCCAACTGTCTCATTGCACTGGAGCGATGAGAGACCACGTGGATGGAGTTGGATCTCCGTGAGCCGAACACCAGCATCGATGCGCCTGTCCCAGCCAAAAGTGGGCCACCCGTCGAGTTCTCCTTTGGACAGTATTTTGTCATAATCCGTAAAGGATACAGTATATTAGCAGGCTATTCGTTCCTTGATATGCAAGCTAGGTCATCCTCACACACTAATGCCTTACAATGGACAACTATTGAAATTAATACCCCAAACGTCCTCATGTTCGCCTTTGCCTCAGAGCTCAATCTCACTGTTGCCATCTCATGTGTAATATTACTAGTTCCTGCTCTCTTAAACTGCAATCTTGCTAAGTCTGCGCTGCATAGGGCACCGACCTTCATAGATCACCAAAGAATAATGCTGACAATCAGTCCCATGTGGTTCAGCATGGGCAAGCCACACCCATTGGCATCCAAGCCAAAGTTGGAAATCATGGTCATCGGCACAGCTGCTCACAATCTATCGGATATGGAGGTTATGGGTGACTACATCTTGTATTGGGTTGGAGTGCCGATGCATTCCCCAGTGAACGAATTCACACTGTGCAGCATCTACCTAGTCACATAGAAAGAAGGATAGATAACTGAGGTGCATCTGTGCCCTACACCCTTGACCCCACCCCAATACTAGCCAAAAGTGAAACAACCTTTGTTTTATTTTCCCCTTAGCTTTGCTCCTCCCACCCAGGGAAGTACAGCTCAGTGCTATCAATGCTATCAGAGGAGATCATCCTACTAATCCAACTGCATGAACTGGGGCTCAAGCTGTGCCGACTAACCAATATTGGAGACCATGAAAAGGCCTCCCTTGAAACGGTCTGCATTCTTGACCTCCCGGAACTGACAGTAAGCACATCCTTATGTTGGGTGATGTGTTTCAGCGAGCACCTGGGTCATGCACTCTTCTCAAAATACCATCATACCTTCCATTCGTTTTGTCTTGTATTAACACTTTGGGATCCTCTTCGCAACCTGTCAAACTTTGTGGGCAGAGAACATGGAACAAACAAGGTTAGGAGGTCACCAAAGTAGAGATCGCACATTGTACATTTGATCCATGTCGTTGGGGCTCACCTGACCCACAAAGATCTGTTCCAGCAGGTTCCTACAGACAACGATTCCCATGGATCATTATCGTCATCTACCATTCAGCAGGACTCTGCAGGGCATCATAATCAACCTGCCTCAAAATGGCTCCCATTGATATCAAGCTTTAGACCTGGCTCTTCAATGAAAGAAATGACAACTACTAAGTGAACCAAACCCGTTGGGCCGTTGGCATGACCATCTGCAATTGCAATCATCAGTTTAACTACGACAGCAAGCAACCAGTCCCGTGCAGTTCACTAATTACTCAACACCGAACATCTATTGACCATTCTCAATTGCAGTTGCTTCTTCACGATGAAATTCGGTTTGGTGAAGTCCAATACTACTTCCAAATGGATTTCAATGCCGAATGCTTTGATGGCAACAGTGACAGCAACTCTGAGTCGTTGCGTTCATCAATCCAGAGCCTTGCACTAATTAGGATGTACAGCAGACCAGATAAAGAACTGTTTCGAAGATCCTTAACTGCGCTATCTGTTTGCCATCTGGAGGATGACAAGTTCTTGGTAGTCCCAGTAACAGAAGTCAAAGCTGTGGTAGGAATGGTTCTGTTCAACCCCCCAAGAGGCTGACTTCACGCCGGCAGAAATGAGTACTTTGCCATAGAGAAGATGGGCCACATCAATAAGTTTTATGAGGATGATAATGGTAATATTGATGTAGAATCAGACTCGGACACAGATGTAGATTAGAACACTTGTTGTTGACTTGGCTAAAGAACATGTTGTAACACATGACGTAATCTATCTGCATGCACAACTGACAGTACACGCACAACATACACGCACAACACTGTCGTGATCTTGCTTGTTCCCCTGATACATCCATGGACAACTCTAACGTGCCACTGGCAGAATTCAGTTTTCCAACTATAAGCAGCTATGGAACTTCTAGTGTGACGACTCCCCATTCTGATCCAATCCCACCGACAGCAAATATGACTTGGACCATGCCAAGAGCAGTGTGTCTCTCCATTTTTTTTAACAAGCTATTTTCATTATATACCCACCTAGACAATGCCTGCTACAAATCCCAACTCCGATGCGATTCTGTCCATCCTACACTCTGCAACAACAGAGATGCTTCAAAATGCACAAAACCGCGCATATGCTGATATAGTATCAGCATTGGAGATGAGTAAATGCAGCTATGAAATGGAGGTTATCAAAAATCAGACTCTAACATACGCTTTAATGAAATATGATCTTATTTACACTGACTGAACAATTGTATATGGCAAAGGATGGCGTATAATGCCCTTCTTCAAACCCTTCCTGGCCAAAATCCAACACTGTTCTCTGCTTCATTCTCTGCTCCTGCTGCAAATCTGCCCACATCTAATACTCCTCTGACTTTGGCCACTATGTCTACAATTGCTTCAGCTACAAATTACGAGTATATGCCCCTTCTTAAGCAAGGTGACTATCTTTGGGTTCGCTTCTGGGACAAATCTAGCTTCTTGAACGCTCTCTCTGGGAAGAATGCCACCACATTTGGCTTGTCATCAAGTATTGCCAAGATCGAAACAACAGCATATCTGGAGGACAAAAATAGCACACCACTCACAGAACAGCAACGTGGGGCAATGTATAGCCATGTGAGAAGGTTTTGGAACACATATCTGCAGAAATCTGGAAAGTTCCCATCGACTTACAGTGCACTTGATCTTGATACACTTGGCCACTTCCGCTCTAAGATGGAGCAGCATTTTTTTGAGCTTCGTCTTTGTAACAATCACTGGAAGGTGGATGAAATATGGATCCGCAATTACCATTCTTGGTGATTGAGTGCAGAGAGACAGCTGGGAATTGTTAAGACAGAAGTATGCGATGACTTGGATGCGGTGGTCAAAAAGGAGAGGCCAAGGCCAAGGAAATGAAAATGTGATCATAGCCCATCGATACCTGCCAAAAAGACCAGCCAAAGTATAACTAACAATGCCCGAAACTCAATTCCGCCAACCTCATGGTCATCTATGTCTCACATTTCTGTTGATGCTTCTCCGGTTCTCTCCCCAGTCGCTATAGAACCTGACACTGTTTCATTGCCATCTATTTCGGACAACAATAACCTTGAATCGAACACAGTTATATCTGATGCACCTAATGACTCTAGACCTTCTGAGCCGCCTGCAGCTTCTTGTCCTCTGCTCGAAACCTCATCTCAGGTGCCTACTGTGCAGTTGCTTACAGGTAACCAAATATCACTTCTATCTGATACCTCGCAACCCAGTGCAGACAATGAGACACTGTCTGCAGCTCTCAGTCTGTCTCTACTCGCACAGCCTGCTGATGGTAAGTCATGTTAAGTATGCTATACTGTTATGGTTTGATTATTTCAGATGCGACGGACAATGTTCTGGCTTCATTCAATGTAACTCCTTCCTTCCAATCACCACAAATTGTTCCACATCAAGAGACACAATGTCCAAAGCTTCCTGTGGTGTGTCTACTCTCCCTTACTACTTGCGCACGATTCATCTGAGCACTTTGAGAAGCCAAGTAATCCTCTTGCCTCTGTAAAGGTGCATGGCCCATCCTCGATTGCCAAAGTGCCTGCACCATCCTCTACTTTCAGCAAGCAAAAATGATACCTGCAAGACATCCTCAAAGCCTATTATGCATACTACTGCTTGTATGTAATGACTTGGTGCAATGAGATGCTCATCGTAAATTTCCTTTCATGAACATAGTGTTGTCAACACCAAAAGTCAAGAAAGCAAAAGTGTGGCAACCTATCAAAGCACATACACCATGGTGCGTACTGTTAACACATGCTCGTTCCTATTTACTGAGATCCTGCAGAAATGTGGCTGCAAGAGATTGGTTGTCTGAGCATCCAGAAGGGACCAAGGACAACTTTACACAGTATTTCGATTTGCTCACCCAAGCCCAAATCAAGGAATTGAAGAAACGTGCAGCTGACTTGGTACATTTGTTCACAAGTTTGTCTGATTTCAGTCTACACTTACAACACATGCAGAAATTGGCTGGCTAAAATGGACTAATAGCTAGTACATGATACATCTAATATATCCAATAGCTTACTGTACGCGCTTACTTACTGTCAATCTCTAATATGAACTTTGTCATAGATTACAAGCATGCGGAGCGGTGGAGGGATGGATGGATGTGTAGCAGGTGTGTTGAAGAGTGTTACAAGCATGTGGAGGGCCTGGGGATGTGGATGGTTAGATGTGTACGATTGCATCGAAGGGTATCAGTAGCTGTCATTATGTATCAGTATACATCAGTCATAATCAGTAGATATTAGAATACATCAATTGATAGGCAATAGGATATACATCATTATGTATCTATGAGAGTCGATTGACACCCAAAGATACCCATGGACAGTGCTTTGCCACCAATGAAACGGCAAAATTCCGATGCGCATTGATGTCTATTGATCAATCAATTGACATCGATACACATCGACAGACTTTCAACTGGGCATGATGGGCCAAAGTTTTGTTCTTGTCAGACTTCAATCTGTGTTCTCACACATTATGTCATTAGATGCAGAATTGTAAGCCCTGCCATCAGCCAGAAAAAAAACCCTCAGTCCTCAGCAGTACCTCAGGCCTCAGGCCTCAGTACTCAGTGCTCAATTTTGATCCCACCACCCCCTTGGGATGTTAAATCCCTAGCCTCATCACAGTAAGAGGGGAAAGAGTGAATGTATACCAGAGGCCCCTATGACGGGGATATATAGGGTACATCACGTGCTACGCGTGGATCACATGGCGGCGTGACTGCCACCAGGCATCAATATGGGAGTCACATACAATTTCACACACATACAATTTCACACACGTACAATTTTTCCTTGCATTTGCGCTATCCGCCCCCAGGGCTCTTTGTCGTCATTCGTTTGATAGGAACCCACTGACATAACAACATGCGGCTGCCCCTCTTATCAATATCAGCTCTGACCCTCGTGCCATCACTTGTTTCTGCATCTTTGTATCCAAAAGATTCCTTGGTCAAGATGGTTGACACAAGAGGGTTTCGCAATGCCTTGAACGATAATGTACGTGACACAACTTATTCCAGCCATAGTCGATCTTAATGCCAAGTAGCGCACAAGTGTTGTTGCGTTCGTCGCATCGTGGTGCGGTGTGAGTGCATAATGTCATAGGCAAGACTCGGAAATGAAGCCATGGTGCCACTGACTTCGCATATTCCAGTACTGCAAGGCAATGGTCCCAGAGTACAGCAAGGCCGCGCTTGGTCTACATCCCCTCATCCCTCTGTATGCAGTCGACTGCGACGAGAATCGATCCCTCTGCGCTGAGCAAGTGCGTTTATCTGACCCTGTCGTTCGCAACTTGGGCTGATGTCTCCCCAGGGAGTGAAGGGTTTTCCGACAGTCAAATTATTTCCTCGAGGCAAGGAACAAGCGCCTATATTGTTTGAGCGTCCAGACCGTTCTGCAAGTGCGTTCTTTTATTTCGCAACGCAACGTGTCCCGCACAAGAATAAAAGGTTGTACGCTGTTGAGGAGATTGAACCATGGGCTAACGATGTATGTCCATCCTATTTCCCCTTCCCCGTGTTGCGTTCTCATCAACTTACAGAAAATCGGCCAAACACGAGTCTTGTTGCTTAGCAAGGCCAAGGACATACCACTCATGTGGAAAGTACTTGCGAACAAATACCGTGATGACTTCACTTTTGCAAACCACTGCGATCTTAAGGGAAAGTCCTCCGAGGCACTGGGTTACGATGGTAGGATTCAAAAGGAGAGCAAGATTCTTGTCTACCCCGCAGGTTCCACTAAACCTTTTCTTTTCGAGGGCACGTGCTCTCCCTCCTCGTTCAACCCGTATAATTTTTTAAATTTCCATTATCTCTGCAGGGACGCTGAAATATAACTCTATCTCCAAGTTCTTCAACTCCATACTGGATGGTACGGCCAACTTGACTGCTCGGAATAACCAGGTGCCCGAGAATCACAAGTCGATGCCCGAGGAACAAAAATTTGAGCACAAGCAGATGAATGACTCGGATAAAAGGGAAGAGGACACAGACGAGCGAGAGGAAGACATCATACATAGGGCTATACGCATACAGCTCGAGAAGGAGGAGCGGGAGGCAAAGGATGCACATATCGATTCATTGGACAAGACAGGCAAAATAGACCCGGTCAACCTCGAACAGCAAACGACCACCGAAACGGCCCATCCATTCAACATGAAAACGCCTCCACAGGCATCTGAAACCTGTAATCCTGGGACCGTTACAGAGAGTGTAGCGTCATCCTGTGCATCTCCAGTGTCCGAGAGAGAACCATTGCTAACCCTTGAGGACACAACTCCGGGGCCGGGACGTGTCAACGATGAGTTATAACTCTGTTTATACCCTTTCTTGCATGTTGGGCTAGTACGTCATTATAATAAAGTTTAAAACTTCTGGTATCGATAGCAGTAGCGAATCGTACAATGGGCAAAAGACAAGCTTGACAGCAAAAGAGAGCAAAGATCCCATGGATCATCAGGCCATTGATCAGAGACCGGGATGTTGAAGGCTACTCAGGAGCTACACTGGCGGCAAGAATGTTGCGGACATGTGTTTGAATCAGGGGTAGTGCTCGTAGCATGAGCTTCACAGGCTTTGGTTCCTCTGATGAAAAAAAAAGGGATTGAACGTTATGCGGAGGAACATGTTGATGATCTCACCTGCGAAGACTAGCCGCCCATGTCGCTTAAGTATTTTACCCTCGTGACGGATAACATGATCATGCGGAACGATGACGAGTGAGTGCTGATGTTTCATATGTGTGAGGACATGGCGAACAAGCAAAAGGCGCAACGCGTACCTTCTGGTACCAAGTTATTAGATCAGGGCCCTTTTTAGGAACAAGAGGGATCTTGGTATAGCCGACAACTTGAACAACAAGTTCCACATGACGCATCACGCCCGCAGCTAAACATCTCAGGGCCAGTGTATAATGCAAAAGTCAGAGTTCCTCACTGCGGGCCTCGAGTAACTCTGAAATGCCTAGCACGCCAGGCCCGTGCCCTATGAGGATGATACGCTTGGCCGCAGATAGCCTATCATTGACAGGTAAATTATCAAAGCATCACATGTTTATACGATACTTACAGGATATAATTATCCCAAAGGTAGGTCATTATCTCACGTGCATACTGCTCCGGGGTCTTTTGGGGATACTACAAGGGGGAACTGTTAGGCAGCACGATATTATGTAAACGTGAAGCTTACATCTTTGTCACTGGGTGGTGGCTTTGGGAAGAGATTGATGTCAAGAAGCCCATAATGCTCTTGTTGCACCCAGTGCACAAGCTGTTTCGACACATCGATCTGGTTCGCATACGTGAGAACTGAGTTTGTAAATAGTTGAGATGATTTACAATGTATGAGGATTCGAGTTGAATGTCGCAAGTCAGCCGATCCGAAATTTCAACACGTAGGTTACCGCTACATGGCAAAGAATAAGAGCAGTGATCAACCGCAAGGGGATCATGAGTTACAATTCATGGGCAAAGACAACCAGAACTTCGTTATCCAGGAGGTCTTTTCTGCGGATGCAATTAATTTCTAGCAAATTCAAGGCATAATATACCCACGAGCACATAATCTGGGCAGAAAATTTCTCGCGGACATCATCATGCATGAGTGGTACTTCAAGCATATCAAATTTCTGGTACATGTAATCTTGCCTGTGTGCTTTGAGAAGTTCTGTCAAGACTCTCAGTAGAACTAAAATGGAAGTTCTCAAAGATATCGCACCAGGAACAGCGAATGCGAACTCCTCAAAATCTGAAGAATTGATATGAGCTTCGAGAGAAAGTATTCGTATACAAATGGATAAGAACCCTCTTTCGGCTCGCAAGCTTTGATGTTGATATTCTTCCAGTACTTGCTTTGCTCCTTTGCGACGAGCCAAATCGTCTCAGATTCAACCTCAGACGATACTAGAGGAGGCAACTCCGGAGGGGCCTCTCCTAACAACATCCGACCAACAGCCAGTGCGCAGTTGGAGAGCGATTCGAGTGTATATCCCCCCTGTAACCATAAGAAAAGAATTCAAAGGAACATCGTTTAATGGGCAAACTCACTTCAAGTGCAACAACTACCTTTCCCCCAGCAAGAGTGGAAAGCATGTATGTCATGTGGGCATATCCTGCAGGCGTAACACAGCATTCCCCGAGGATGTCGCCATCGGCCGCATCAAATCCAGCTGAGACTGCCGCAAATTAATGGCTGTCGAGTTGCCTATTTATCCTTCTTACTTACTGATTACGAGCTCAGGAGCAAATTCTGTCGCAATCGGCATGACGATCTGTTGGAAAGCGTGGATGTAATCTGCGTCTGTTGTGCCGCTCTCGGCCCAGGGGATATTCACCGAACTTCGACGAAATTAATGTTAGCAGGTAAAGAGAAGGGCTTTTTCGCGCACTAGCCAAGTCCTTTGCCTTCGCCACAGGACGTCATACCACCGAAGGGTCCGCAAGGGTAAAAGCGTCCACCCTCATATCTATGCAGGGATATGTAAAGCACCGAAGGGTCATCATTGAAGGCTCTTTGTGTACCGTTTCCTGAAAAATTGCACTAAGAGCTTACAGATTCTCTTTTAGTTTACATACGCACCGTGATGGACGTCCCTAGCCACTGGCATGGTCAATTATGGACATGAGCGAGAAACAATTCTAATTACCAATCCAGAATGAGGATGCGTTTGATAGGTGTCATCTGTTGCACAATTCTGGCCGCAACAGCAACATTGTTGAAAAAGCAAAAGCCCATTGGGCGATCTGGTTCTGCGTGATGACCTGGAGGGCGAACGATCGCAAGAGTTTTCTTCAGATTCCCACGAGCCACGGCCAGTGTAGCCTCGATAACCCCTCCACAGCTTAAAAGCGCAGACTCTGTAGTCTGAGGACTGACATATAGCGAGTCATGCTCGTAGAATGCCTTCGAGTCAATAATTTCCTGCCGCGTCAGGGCTGCGGTCGAATCATGGCATTAGTATCAAGAGGAAAATATTGATGCCACGTACTTTTAAGAGCCAGCACCATTCTCCAATGCTGCTCAGTGTGCACGAGAAGAACAGCTTCACGCTGCACACGACCGAAGGGAAGGCGCTTCATTGCGCTGAGGCAGCCGTGCTTGAGTAACGTGTTGTGAACGGCCACGATCCGCTGTGGTTGTTCTGGGTGATCGTCACCGTCGTCGTCAGGACTATGCGACATCATCGCTGCGTCGTACACATAGCCAACAGTATATGTCGGCGGCGCGAGCGGAACGGACGAAGCACGCGGCAAAGAGCCTGCCTCGGCAGAACTGAGACGACTGACGAGCGAGTCTAGATGCAGGGAAGGCCGCGAAACGGGTCTGTCTAGGATCGCATCAACATCCATCGAAACAGTCCCCGGTGCCCGAGCTCCGTCGGCAATCTCGGAGACCATACTATACTACCTTGCGGGCGGGCTAAGGAAAAAGCCACAGCTGGCTCGGCAGGGCGGCTTTCTGCTGACGTAATTTACTGACACGTATTCAAGTGCAGCCACAGCGACCCTTGCACGTTGCACTCCCAACAAGACTACCATATCCTTCGCTTCGCGTCCGGACTATAGCCAGTTCCGACAAATCCTGAGGCCATGTCAAAGGCCTACCCGCTCCCTACTGATGTTTCTCCAACGACTGTCGCAAATGCCGCCTCGCTGGTTCGAATAGTTGCTTTTGTTTTTATTTCTGGCGCTGCCATAGCATCACGTCTATTTGCGGTTATCAACTTCGAAAGTATCATACATGAATTGTAAGTCTACCTGTCCCCTTGCGGACCTTGCCTAACTTATCCTCATATCTTAGTGATCCATGGTTCAACTTGTATGTCTCCCATCATCTGCTATCCGAAATGCACAGCTGATGTCAGGTTAGTCGCGCAACAAGATTACTCGCGTCAAAGGGTTTCTATGTAAGTTCATTGTGGGCCCATTTTGGATTTGAACAATTGACATTTGAGCAGGAATTTTGGAACTGGTTCGACCCCACAGCCTGGTACCCTTTGGGTCGTGTCGTTGGCGGTACCATCTACCCCGGTTTGATGGCTACTAGTGGGGTCATTTACAATGTGCTGCATTACTTCCACCTCCCTGTCGACATACGGAATATTTGTGTACTTCTTGCTCCCGGTTTTAGCGCCCTGACAGCCTGGGCAACTTATATGTAAGATGGCGTATTCAATCTTCTCCTCTCCCATTCACTCACCTTATTCTAGGTTCACCAAAGAGATGAAGGATGAGAGTGCTGGCCTTCTGGCTGCCGCTTTTATTGGCATTGTTCCTGGCTATATTTCACGCTCAGTCGCAGGATCATATGACAATGAGGCCATTGCTATATTTCTCCTCATGTTCACATTCTTCCTCTGGATCAAGGCCATGAAGCAAGGCAGCGCGCTTTATGGCACCCTTGCTGCCATCTTCTATTTCTATATGGTCGCTGCTTGGGGTTGGTGGATCATTTGAACTGCCTGAAGCTCAACTTACGAACGCGTTGCAGGTGGTTACGCCTTCATTACGAACATGATCCCGTTACATGCTCTTGCCCTTACATTGATGGGACGTTTCACGAGTCGCCTATATGTGGGCTACTCCTCATGGTATGCTATCGGGACTCTTGCAAGTATGCAGGTGCCTTTCGTCGGGTTTCAGCCAGTTCGTACTAGTGAACATATGGGTGCCCTAGGTATTCCAAATCCTGATTTTGGTCCTTCATATTTGCTCACCTTTTCTTAGGTGTCTTTGGCCTTTTGCAAATCGTCGCATTTGTAGAACTCGTTCGGTCTCATGTTTCTTCAAAGCAGTTCCAACAGCTTTTATTCGGCTTTGTGATCGTGGCTGGCATACTTGGTACATTGGCTATCGTCGGTTTAACTTATAAGGGATGGATCGCGCCTTGGACCGGACGTTTCTATTCTTTGTGGGATACGGGTTATGCTAAAAAGTGGGTGATCCTAGCCGTGTTATGATGTGCTCCTTATACCTCTCCTTAGGTATATACCAATTATCGCTTCCGTATCCGAACACCAGCCCACTGCATGGCCGTCCTTTTTCATGGATCTTCATTTCCTTGTGTTCCTCTTCCCTGCGGGCGTTATCCTCTGCTTCAAAGAACTGCGTGACGAGCATGTGTTTGTAATCATCTACGCTCTTGTTGCAAGCTACTTCGCCGGCGTGATGGTACGGTTGATGCTCACACTCACCCCAATCGTTTGTGTGTCGGCAGCGGTCGCGCTCTCTAGCGTTCTAGATACCTACATCGATCCTACCCAGCCAGACTTATCGGAGGATGAGAAGGTAGATGGAACGAAAAAGGACAAGTCTACTACGACTCCCGCGTCTAGCGCATCCGTGGTGGAACTGCTGGTGGACATGGTAACGTCAGGCGGCTCCACTGACAAGAGGGCCAAACCCGCACGACATGGGATTATTGGACTCGACACTCGTGGTGCCGTGATCTTGAATGCGTTGGGGATGCTACTATTTTTCGTTGTTCATTGCACATGGGTAACCTCCTCGGCGTACTCGTCTCCAAGCGTCGTGCTCGCATCCCACATGCAAGATGGGCTACACATTATTGATGATTTCCGGGAAGCGTATTATTGGCTTCGCCAAAACACACCGAACGATGCGGTTGTCATGAGCTGGTGGGACTATGGATACCAAATTGCTGGTATGGCGGACCGCCCCACTCTTGTCGACAATAATACTTGGAACAACAGTAAGTGTTCCGATGTACCCCTCGTATCTAGGAATGAAGTCGTTTTGCAGCCCATATCGCAACGGTGGGCAAGGCCATGTCCAGCCCGGAGGAGGTCGCGTACCCCATCCTGCGCAAGCATGACGTCGACTATGTGCTAGTTATCTTTGGGGGTTTAATTGGTTATTCTGGTGATGATATCAACAAGTTTTTGTGGATGGTACGAATTGCGCAGGGAGTTTGGCCAGACGAGATTCAGGAACCTCGGTACTTCACCCCTCAGGGTGACTATCGCGTTGACGAGCAAGCATCACCTACTATGAAAAATAGTCTAATGTACAAGATGTCATATTACCGGTACGTTGGTGGCAGGTCTTCCTCTGGAGACTATGTTAATCGTGATATTATTGCCCTCAGCTTCGCAGAGCTTTTCGGCGGTGGGCCAGCTCAGGATCGCGTGCGCGGTCAGTCGATCCCTAACCCTGGACCTACTTTAGATTTTCTAGGTAAGCTGAGTATTCTCTGGCTGCACCGTGATGCTCACCGGCATATAGATGAAGCGTTCACTTCCGAGAACTGGATTGTAGGTTTTCTTGCCCCTTATCTATGAGACCCTTCTGACCAACGATCGTAACGGTCGTAGGTTCGAATCTATCAGGTGAAAAAGGAGGACCCTCTCGGCCGGGACCTGAAAAGTGCCAACGCATTTGACCAAGGCAAGAAGCGCAAGCGGACGCGTCCACCTGTTCGTCGACGCGCACTGGCATAGATAGACTTCGTATTTTCTGTGCGACTCAAAAAGGCGTTTATTTATGTATATTGATCGCTTCACGTGACTAAAGACCTCGCGTATAACGTAATCGTATGCTACACATTGACCGCGGTGTTCATTACAATGCCTGGTACAGAGAATGAGGCTCTGCCGGCTCAACCTAATGAAGCGCAAATATCCAGCCTTGTATCTTCGATCGTCTTGAAAGCTAAAGAAAGTGACTCGCTCAGGTACGTCCTCCACAAAGCCCGCTATTATAGGTGATCAAGAAACTATGACGGTATGCCCAGCTCCTTAACACCACGACTCGTACGTTCCGAGGTTGAAAACAAGTTGGAATTACCAAGTGGAACACTGGATTCACCCGCATACAGAGCAATTGTGAAGCGCACAATTCACGACGCCATGGTATGCACCTCTTTTTTTTTGACCTGAGGTCGCAGATGAGCGCATTATGCGATGACTATGCCTAGCAACGCGAACAGACCTCTGGAGTAGGTGGTAAGACGGATGAAAAGACAAGCAAAAATCCCTCGAAACTTAAGGCCGGCAAGAGTGGGCATTCATCGGCGTCCAAGTCAATCAAGTCAAAGGTGCGCGAAGTAAATTTTACTGACTGTCTATGATTCATTCACCCTCCTCTGCAGGAAATTATTACAGACTCTGAGCGTGAGGATGTACCCAATCTATCTGCCCCTCGACGTAAAGCGGAACCAGGCACGAAACTGGATAATCGCAAAGAAGTACGCGACGTTAGTGGTATTAATCCACCTACTCTTTCATTTTAATTGTCTGTGCAGGAGAAACACGCCCGCTCCAACTCAAAAGCAAAGTCCTCCAAGGCCGATTCGAAAGCCAGCAAGGACATTTCGCCCTCCGCCAAGGCTGCACCTTCGGGGTCAAAACGCAAGCTTCCACCTGAACCTCTAGCACGGGTCTGCTACTGCGATCTCTTCCATTTCCGCGTTTACTGAATACCCCAAACAGAGTGACTCGGATGCAGAGAACTACAACACGACACCAAAGGTATCTTCATCTTCGCGCCGAATAACAGACAATCAGGTACACGACCATTATCTCTTGGGGGCCACTCGAAATGTTGATCATCTTCCCCGCAGAAGAGTGACTCAGAATTATCGTCACTAGTAGATGAACCCTCAAAGAAAAAGGCTCGGGGCAAACCCAAGGTGAATTCCCCTCATCCCTCAATACCATGTTCAAACTTTACCATACGTAAAAATTTAGAATTCAGAAGCCGGGAAACCGCCAGTGAAATCGAAACGCTCCAAACAAACCCCTCATATGCTCTCTAAAGACGAAGAAACTATAAAGCGCCTGAAGGTCCCCATTCTCGGTTTCATGGGGTCTGTACATGCGTCTTACTCACGCAATTTTCCCAGTCCCTCGTCGTTGCATGCGGCGTGAGGAAACAGTGGACACGGGAGTTAGACGGCCTGAACGTCAATGCGCAGATTGCTCACATTCGCAAAATACTCAGCGACCTTGGTATGGTGGGACGTCCGACTATGGAACAAGCGCGGGAGATTCGCGCTCAGCGCGAACTCGCACAGGAACTGGGTACGTGGTTAGGCTCTCTTCCAGAGTACACGAGGTTATTGATACCTTTAATCCTCCAGACGATGTACAGAATTTCGAAAGGGCAATAGTATCCGGTAAACCATTCAAAACTGAGAGCACTAGCAGACGCCTCGCCAGGAGGAAGGGCAGTAATGCTGACAACGCCAACGATAGCTCTGGCCCTGGAAGTGAGAGTGAATCTGCGGATCATGAACCGCCCAAGATGGTAAGTTGCAACTCGATCCTTATTACATCAATTCTGATTTTCGTCAGAATAACGCGCGGCGAAGTATCATGGCATTCCTACAGGACCAGAGTTCCGACGATGAATGACTTTTACATTCCCCGTGTCACTTTTTGTCTCATGTTTGTTGCGGGTTTCTCGTCCCTTCTCATAGCCCTTTGGCCTCGAATACCCGAAGCCTCGTTGGTTGCCTATGATTCCCAGTAATACCAGTAATGACATTTGAATGTCACGTGTTAGTCTCGAAGAGATTGCACTCGGAAATGTGCATGTTCATTCGTATTCCGTTGTCGGTTATAAATCTGAAGTACCCGGAGGACGAATAACCCGGAGAGAAGGTAGTTTCAGATAGAAACGCAGTGATTCAAAACGGATTCCACCGTCGTCACGCATCCTCAGGCGCGTGCGACTTATTTGGTGGCGGGAATAAATCAAACTACTTTGGATGGTGCCTATAGAAGAACATCTACGAGTCATGCACAATTCTGACGTGATAATGGACCTCTGGTCGGACAGCCTAGTTAAGCAAGAGTCCACTCTGCACTCTCCTAATTTGTCCCCATTTCTTGCTGGCCTGGGCGGCATTGGGTCAGACACCATAGCCCAATAATAGTTTGAAATGCTTCCGTAGGTTTCGAATGAGATTACAGCATATAACACACCTAGACTACTACTTCCGCTACCCGAGTCAGTGCATATACTTAAGAGAAAAGATTCTAGATGGGATGTAACAAGGATATATTCGCGACAAATTCCAGAGGATTGATGCGGTAGTCATCATCTTCTACGACCACCCGAAAGATTGCGTCATCCCTAAAAACGAGTGCCTTGGGGTTTCGTAAATCATACTTTGGCCAACTGATCTGTAGGTTGCCGTTCGGATCCAGATTTCGCGTAAAGTAGATGATATAGTCTGTCAACTCCTGGCCGCCAAACGAGTTCAGGAGGTCGGTCCCGTGCGCCTAAAGGTACTGTAAGTCATATTCGGAAAAGAGATATGTGGTAAAGCCCACCGCTCCAATGAAGGGTATATGTTTGCCACGTTTATGAACTGCAGGTGATTCAGTGACTGATAATCCGAGCTGGACAAGGTTGGACATACTGAATGCCCAGGAGTTCTGCTTGTCGGCCTGGTATTTCAAGAAGAACCGGCGTGGACCATGGAATACGATATCGCCTTGGATTGCCGCGATCCTTTTATACTGTGGGCCTATCCATGGGACGTCAACTCGGATCAAGTATGGAATCGAGAAAAAACCTACTGAGCATGTTCAGGAACCCCGTATCGAAGGGGCACCCAGCTGCGGCATCCTCGGGGTAATACTGCAAGAGAAGGTCCACATCGCTTTGGGGAGCGGTAGGCAACATGAAGGATCTCAAGTACTGTCCCACCTCGGCCGTAGTGCTGCCGTGCTCTTTAGCAAATGCCACCAACAGAGGAGCATACATCAAACCTACGTGACGTTTAGAGACGACAGTGAGAAGAGTGAGCCCTCATCGTCACAATTGCCTGCAATTGGGTAAGCGTTTTCCTGTCTGCGACTTATGAATTGTGAGAGCCTCTTGCCTGTGAGCATAGGTACGTTTGACACATGACCACGCACAACAGCATATTGAGGTGGCTCAGTCAAGAAGATGCCGTCGACACGAGGAAGAAAAGCCAGCGCAAGTCCCTACAAATCCAGTTATTCCTCAACCAATTACTAGTATGAGATCTGCTTTACCTGGTACGCGAAAAAATCCGGCACGACGTCTATGGCATGTTTAAGCCTTGCGTATGGAACGTTACGAAGACACTCCAGAGTATCGGGACTTTTGTCGCAGGCTGCATTCTTAACAAGAGTGTCATAGTATTCTTGGCCATGCTCGATATCTCCAACAGGAATGGGACCGCCCGACTGCATGATCGCTCCTCGGAATAGACCCTCCTGATCGCCCTTATTCACCAACATGTGGAGAGCTACTGAAATAGCACCTGCGCTTTCTCCCCAGCTGTTATAATGGAAGATAAGGACATGCCCGAAGAGCGACAGAAAATTTCGACTGACATGGTGACTTTGGAAGGATCACCACCAAATTCTGGGATATATTTCTGGACCCATTTCAAAGCGAGACGCTCTTTTCGGGTATATGAGTGTCACGACCTGTACAAAGATTAGGCAACTTGAACTCACGGTCTTGGAGGCCGAGATTTCCTATCTTCGCATTCTTGACTTCTTTCCCAGGCAAGAAACCAAATGCTGTGAGACGAATTCAGCGAGGGCGCCAAGTAGCAAAGAAAGATGACACACCAGAAACGCTAGTGGGTGTGGGTCTCATTACCCAGTCCGAGTCATTGATTATGAGATGGTCGACTCACCGGTAGTTCATACTGACGAAAATAATAGGCTCCCTCATTTCAATAGAGCGATCGACGATAACCGCACCGTCGTAACTTTCCCAAAGTATTCATGGTAAGAAGTGTCAAACCAAACCACACGCTAAGGATAGCACGTACTTGGCAGTGCCACCGATTTCGAAGCCACCACCAAAAATCCACTATGCGACCCCGTGAGTGAATGCCATTAAACGGCCATTCTTTAATATCCTGCTTACGACAACGACAGGAAGGTTTGAGGCCCTCGTAGCACCATAAGGCGCAAAAACGTTGATCGTCAAGCCTTACGGTGGAAAAGTGCTCAGCGGAACACGTATAGAAGGTCAGAACTCTTACAGTCCTCGTTGTCTACTGTCACATCTTCATACAGCCTGGCGATAATGTCGCTAACATCCTTTTCTAAACGTGTGCCCAACCCTTGAGGTATCACCATGCGCTGTTGTGGACATGAAGGCCCAAATCTACGGACATCATAGACGCCTTCATAGGGTGGAAGAGGTTCTGGAAGGCGCAAACGCCGGTTGTCGATGCTAAACAGGCATCCGTTGATGCACTGGTGATAAGGATGGAGGGTAAACTGGGCTTACGGAGGTTGGGCATACGGGATGCCCAGGAACCGAGCCGTGCGGCCTATGCAGATCCCGGTGAAGGTTGCGTTATCAAGATGTGCTTCTGGAAGGGCACCACCGATGTGGCAGAGCCCACTGCCCACATTGATTGTACTCTGCCCTTGTATTGCGAAGGGCTTAAACGTCGTAGCGAGAGCCAGGAACGCCTGGTTCGCGAACAAGACAATGAGAGGGCGAAGTAGGCGCATTTCTTTGAAGGAGAAGCGCCTGAGGAGGGTTATGAAACCCTACTTTATACGGCGTTGACTTGGCACAGCCTCTGGGCGTTACTGCAGGTTGGGCGCGAGGGACATTGCACCCAAACAAGCGAGGGTATCGAGCTATCATCGGGGATTCGGGGTTGAATTGCAGGCGCTAACATCATTAACATGCTCTGATGCTCATAATGCTCGAACCTAATAACCGGTATTAATCTGATCCCAGTAGAACCAGGGCCCGGGACAAGCAAAGGAGACCCAGACTCGATCCTTATCATCAGTTGCATCAGTGGCCACTCTTCACGGTACCAAATCGGTGAAAAGATGTTTTGTCATTTACGTGGCAGAGGACCACGTGACTCAAGCGATGACTCGATGACGTTGGGCCTGTACAGTAAAAGTTACCCGAGTCTGCACGGCGTTCTCAGCCAATTGCATAAACTGTTGCACAGTCAAAGCGAAGCGAGTGATATATAGTGATCTTGCCGCCCAGCCTGGGTGCCACAGTTGTGCTCATGTTCAAGTCATTCAATTGCATTCAAGGCCGTGCAGAATCAGCTCCCCGTCCTCTTCTATATCACTGCCCCTCTCCCAAACCACTCTTACACCTTACTTTTCTTTCCCACTATTGCTCTTGTCGTCTATCCGACTAAAGACATCTCTTTCAGTGGCTCGCGATGGATATTTCCACGTTCACCACCCAAAGAGTCACGGTTTAAAAAAAACGGTTTTCTCCAAATAGCGCGACCTACACCAGCATCTCCGAATCACCAAACGACTCGGAGACATTATATTAGGCTTTGGACAGACTCTGTGCCTTTCGCCATCATGCTTACTTCCTGCGCCCACTGCACCACCGCTTCTGGCATGGTTGGAAAGATCACAGCCGAAAGACAAGCACACTTTTCTTTCTCATTTCTGTTTTAATTTAGCCTCGTGTCCCCGTGGCTACTGTATGCACCCCGACTGACGTGACATCCTACTGCCCTTAAACGTCCGACTATTATTTCTGGCTTTGGACATGGGGGCGAGGCGTTCCTTAGATGTCATTACATTGATGGTCAGGCCTCGCAATAGTATAGATGCATTTACTTCAACTCCATCTCGATCCGTTGGGGACCATATCTCTGTATGACGATTGCCCTCATATGACATAGGGGCTCTGGCACGCCAAGACGCCAATGGAAGGATAGCCCGTGGTCCACTTACGATGACAGCCGGGCTTACGGAGAATGCGCATAGGAAATACCCCCAAACTTTCCCCCAAACTAGGTTATTCCCAAGTGATTCCGTTGTCAAGGCATGCATCTATGGAGTACCAGCAGAAGAGTCGAAGATTCGCCATTAGTGGGAGGTATGTTGGCTTTCTGCACCGCACCGAAAGGGTTTAGAGATACCTCTGGTAAAGAAGACACCCCTCCCTCCTCCATGGCCACCAGATACTGAACATGCGGAAGTCGATAATGAAAAAAGGGTTGTGCCATGTGCCGTGTTGATCTCTTGATAGCTTTCCCTAAGGGTAGCTATCAAGAGATGAATCAGAGATCAGCCATGGCACATGGCAGGTCGCTGCCTTCAGTTACATGACCGCATGTTTCATCACTGACATCAACTTCTTTCGGTAACCGGTGTCCTTGTAGTCAATAGACCTCGCGGGACAATTGAATCGCGCGGCGCCGTGATTCGGACCAACAGTAGGTTGAATCAACCCACCGCACACAGTATCGCGACTGAAATATCAGATTATAGGCGCGTTTGGAGCACATTATGAGTCAGACCCAGGCGGCGAAGAAGAGCTCCGGGTCTGACTCGGACTCGGAGTAAAACAGGCTTTTTGCGAAGAACGCCGGGTCGGCGCACGCATTCTCCGTATTTTATCATAAGCTAGAGCACGGCGCAACTTGGAACGGGAGACTCTGAGTTGAAACGACTCGGTCGGTGTGTGCCAGTGGCACTTAAGGTGACTTCGTAATGACAGGAAAATCAGGCCAATTTCGGTAAGTACTGTAGGCAGTGACCGTGACGTCAATCCCCAGTACTTGTGTTTCTAGATCCTCAGTCCTCGGATTTGATGCAGTCGGGCCTGATAAATGACATCGATAGCCTCAATCACAGCTGCATCTTAGATATTGGGTCACAGCCACGAAACCAAACCCGCCAGCGCAGGAGTTGATGGTTAAGAAACATTTCCGGGGTCGATGAGATGTATATGTGTATAAGCTAAGCAAAACGACGCAAAAAACAGTTGTCCCAGTACCTTTGCTCAAGAACGCACGGCAATAAAAAAGGAAAACAAAAGCAGTGTGAGTATGGTACAAGCGGTTTTAAATTGACACAGCGTTCTACTCTATCTTCTGCATGACTCTGGGATGTGCTGGGTGCGATAACAGGCGTGTATCATCAGGGTGGTGGCATTAAAAAAGAACTATCACGCTTGCCGTCATGGCAGCCAGTCCACCCGCAATAAAATAAGCAGAGCGGAAAAATTATAAGGAAAATAGTGGAGGAATGCACACCAGCTTATGCATGGGGGATGTTGTCATCGATCGCTTTCAGGAGATCGGAAGCCGCCTGTGCGCTTCCCACCTAAAAATGCCACCAAGAAATAAAATCCGGTTCAGTCATGGGGGGCTGAGCCTCGAGACAGAGAAGAAAACGCACCCGTAAGTTATAATGCACCGCCCCACTAGGCGTCAGCACGCTAAACCGCAGGTACCGCGGGTCCTGAGCGATACTGCAACTCATGCCCCGGAATAGTGTTACGTTTAGCAATACGGCGTACACGGCGTCCTTCCGCATCACTTTCACGCGAGGGTGGAGTTAACTTGAATATTCCTAAAGAATGTCAAAGAATGAGACGACCCACCAAGCCGTGCACCGCCGCGGTCCAGTCTCCGCCTGTTGAGGCGCAGTAAGCCTGACCCACGTTCCTTCCACTGGTTCTGCTCGCTGAGCATGAACAACTTCCCCTCGCACGCTGTGGATTGTCTCGTCCTCTTCTTCACCCGTCAGCACTGAACAAATAAAAAAAGAAACTCTCAGGTCACTCTTTCCAGCATACATACGGCAAAGTTACACTCACCCTCCTGCTCAGTCCATTTCCCACTCGTGGCCTGCTCTCCCCAGACACCCGACCCTCCGTCGATCTCATCCTCCTCGTCGCCTCCTGAGCCTGAACCGGCTCTTAACCGTTCCCCAAACGTCTTCTCTGTCCCTGCGCTGCTTTCACGCAAACTATTGCTTTCTTTGTTTTCACCGGGAGCGATGCTCTCGCTATCTCCGCGAGCACGCTTCGCTGCCGGAGCACCGCTGGCGCCGAATAGGCCCTGAGCACCACCCGTAGCATATACAGCAAAAGGGTTCGACCGTCCCCCGCCGCCAGGACCTGGGGAACCAGAGCGACGGACAGGAGAGCGGGCACGCGCCGCGGCTGACGCGAAAGGCGATGCAGCGGAGGCGAAAGCTTCAAATCCGCTGCGCTTGGCAGGAGTTGGACTCGCAGCGCGCTGCACTGGTGAGCTAGGCGCGGTCTTCGGCGGAGAGTTGGGAAGGGAGGCAGTAGTGGTCAACGCAGGAGGTACGTTTGAGGTCGTGGATGGCGTTGGAGTCGTAGTTACAATCGTGGAACTTTTTGTGAGGGTTGAGGGAGAGCCGAAGAGGCTAGGACCTTTTACGGCCGCAAAGGGGATGACACGGATGCATATGCAAGGAAGCCGCCACCGCCCTATGAACACATTAGTATACCCATGGCTTGAAAGAGACAGCAACATAGACAACCCACAAAAGCAGACGCAGGAGTAGCCCTAGGGATACCGGTGTGCTTTGCGCGTGGGTATCCACCACGCTCTTCTTCCTCGCTGGTCTCTCCTTTTTCTCTTTCTCTTTCTCTTTCTCTTTCTCCTTTTCTTTCTCAGGCGGCGGGGACGCACGTTTCGCTTCACGAGGATTAGGATCCAGGTCGCCGTCCTCATCCTCACGAGGACGCTTCGTTGTGCAGTCGCCTTCGGACAAGGGCGGTGTAGGACGTTTGACCTCCCGTGGATTGAAATCAGCACGTGCCTCTGTAACAAGGACCGAGCCCGTTTGGTTGTCAATTTTCTGCGTGCATTGAGCCTCGGATTGTGATAAGGGCACACCAGAGGTTGTGGGTCGGACTTGGACTTCCTCAATAGTAGTGGAAACGGCGGCGGCCGGCGAAGGCACAGCAGCATGCTCCACGGAGGTAGTGGCGGCTGTTTCCTCTATTGTGCCCTTGGCGGCAACACCTCCCGGAGTGGAGATTTCCACGATGTCAGTTTGATTCTGCATTTTTGGGATCGTGGCAGTAGTTGTGAGGGATGATGTCCCTATTTGGGGTTGTGCATCTGGGGTTGCGACATTGTCTGGCGCTACAGGTGCTGGGGCAGCGTCAGCACTGTCCTGACGCTCACTCTGGCCATTACGCAACCCAGTGTCATCAGCGCCTTGGGAGTGTTGACGGGTTTTCGTCTCGTGTGGCGGCGACGGCTGTGGTGAGGGAGTTGGGACATCATGCTCCAACGCATCAGCAAACTCTTCTTCGTCATTGTCATTTTCATCGACCTCAGTGGGCGTAGACAACGCGCGGCTCTTCTTAACAGCCGACTGCGAGCGGTGGTCATGCAGAACAGTCTCAAGTTTCTATCTTGAGGTGAGACAACTGCGACAAGGGAGAGCAAGATGGTCCGGTGTACGCACGATATCATCAGGATGCAGGGTCGCGGCCTCGAGGGATACCTCGCGTTCCCGCTTCTGTGGTATAGCAGGATCTACGCAAGACATGGGATGAACACAAAAGGAGCGTGTGTGAGGCAAGCGAGAAGCAAACGCACCAGCGCCGCGTGCAGTGCTGACCTCATCGTCGAGATTAGGGCATAGATTGTTTGCTGCGGGCGAATCACCCGCGCTTTCCTTTGACAGGGAAGTCTGAGAGGAGTGTCGCTCCTCAGTATCTGAGGGAGAACGAGACTGGGACATGATGGGATGGATGAAGAGAGAGGGAGAGAGAGAGAGAGAGAGCGTGTAGAGAGCGAGGGTCTAAGCCTGCAGTAGTGCCGTTTGAGTCTTGTCCGACTAGCCTCGTGCTCAATTCCCAATTCCACGAGGAACCCTCCCTGTCATTCACTCAATTCATTCTCGGCTCTTCCACCTTTGTCCTAATCCACATCTCGTATTCATACTTCACCCCTCGCTCCTCCTCCATGCCCCGAGGAACCTCGAACCCCGCCCACGCACAGAGCACCTCGTGCGGCGCGCGCGACCATTCCCCGCCCCCAGCGCCGCCGATAAAGTCCGGCATGAAGACATCGCATTCTTCGAACGAAGGTTCGGTGATCCGTGTCAGAAGGACACGCTCCGCAAGTGGCAGTGCCGCGGCGTAGAGTCGTGCGCCGCCAATCACGAAGACGCGGTTCGCGTCGGCAGCGTGCGCGCCTTCAAGTGCGGCGTCGAGGCTGGACGCCAGAACGGCCGTCGCCGTGTGGGACGCACCATCGTGGTCGCCTTGCTTCCTGTCCGCACTCGACAATCCCTGCTTTCCGCACGTAAAGGGCCCGTCAGTCCAAGCATAAATCGCCTTATCCGCCCACGCACAGATCATACTCTGCTTGCCGAGATACAACAAAGTTGATTCGCCCTGGAAGTGGGCGAAAACGACGTGGAATGCTCTCCCATGTCGCGCGGCCCATTACGACTGCATTTCTTTTGCCTTCGCCTCCGGGCGCACCGTCCTGTCCAGTCGTCACTCGCGCAAAATATTGCATTTCCCGCGGCAGGCGCCAAGGCAGCTTGCCCGCCTGTCCGATCCCATTGTTAGTTGTTGCAGCGACAATGAGCGTTACCCGATTCATTGACAAAAACAAAAGAGTGTACTTCTGTTTCGGTTTCACGATGCTGAAATCGATGATGAGAGTATCAAGATGACGTGATATTCTACAATTCTACAATAATTGAATTTGACGCTAGTCGCTTGATACGAACCCCCGCGTTTATTGTACACCGTTGATTATTTCCATGCGGGTGGAAATCCAGATGACTACATAAAACCCATAAAGAAAATCGTAAAACACCATAAAAACCTAAATAAAAAATAAAAAATTCCACCCCCACCCAAAAGTATGTTTTGGGGGCATGGTCCTCGCTGAAAGACAAAAATAAGAATAAAGATGACTGCCGTTTAAGCGATAAACAACTTGTGGAGGGTGATCAAAAAATCGCAGAAGAAAGAACGATTTACGAATACAAGAGCCCAGAACTTGGAGGAAGAGACACAACGTCATGGTGGTTCTACATTTTCGGTTGGGCTAGAGGCTAGTCGTTCGCTGGCGACCGCAAGCATACCTCTCAAGCTGCGCTCGAGAACTGGTTTAATCAACACCCTAGAGAAGACGATCAACCCATTCGCTCTAAACGAGGAAAATAATAGAGGTAGGGATAAAGTACACACCTGTCGACGCCTGCTTCGAGGTATTCTTCCTGGTCCGAGAGCAGGGCATTCCCCGTGACGCCAACCACAAAATCTTTTCTCCCCGCCTCTCTTAGTTTCGTCACCATAGATAAGCCGCTCATCACGGGCATCTGGTTGTCTAGAAAGACGATTGCGAAGTGCCCACTGTAACCGCTGAGCACCATCTCAAGCGCAATCTCGCCGTTCTCTGCAGTTGATACCTTGCAGCCGAGTCGAGTAAGCAGCCGAGTCATCATTGTCCGCGTCAGCGCGTCGTCGTCCACTACAAGCACCCGCAGGCCTGGCTGGACCGTAGTCGTGGCGCCCCCCTCTGAGTTACTTGGCGACGGCTGAGGTTGTAGCGACTGGGAATGAGAGATCGGAGCGTCGTTCGAATTCGTCAACACTGGCGATAGCCATTGCGGCGTCTCAGAATTCAGGGACGGCTTGCGTATCTTCGACGTAGATAGAGTCCGACAAGGTGCTCCTGGAACTTCCAGAGTCGGAGAAACAGGCGATACAGGAGATGGCAGCGGTGGGGGCATCAATGCCAGTGGAGGTGGCAGTATCAACGAGTCGGCTGGGTTCTCTGCTTCCCTCTCAGGAGTCGTGGCGAGCGCGAGGGTGTCCCCGATCGTGCGTGTAATTACCGAGGGTGACCTATCCGCCTTGAGCCCGATTTCGACCAGTCCACCCTGTTCCATTAGGGTATGCATCGCGGACGAACTGCGTTGCGACCCTGAGGTTGAAAAAGCGCCACTACCACTACTACCGTGCGAGACAGAGCTTGCTTTAAGAGGCGCCGTCTCGATGATCAAACGAGGGTGGTAGGGACAGTATTCACAAGATCCATTGGGAGATGGCTACTCTGGCCGTTTGGCAGCCCTTCATCACCTAAGGATGGTATGGCAGGGGTCCGCGACGTAATCACTTGTGACCCGATTCCGAGCGCTGCGATAAGGATGTTGAATAAAAGGGTAAGGAAAAGGTAAGAAAATGAGCTAAGCTTACGAAGCTCTACCCAAAACGTGGATCCATTGCCGACACGCGAACTGACACCTAACCGCCCGCCACTGCGCTTGACAATCTGCCTGACAAGAGCGAGGCCGAGACCAGTTCCCTTCCCGCCCTGCTGCTTGCCTTGCTCCGTCTGATTGAATGCAGCTGGTTGTACGAAAGGGAGTCAGCGTAACGCATGCGGGCCAAGAGGCACGGGAATTGGACGCACAAAAAAGTTTTGATTCAACCATTTCCTTGGGTGGAATCCCGCACCCGGTGTCCGTCACCTCAATTCTGACGACGACCCAATTTCTCTGAGGTGCGTGAGACCGGTTGTGTCTATCAAGAGAGTGGGCGGAGAGCCCAGGCGCGTCGCTCATCCCTTCAGCTTCTCTCTCGGCCTTCTCGGTGTCCCCCCCTTCACGCATGCCATTTCCCGCGGACAAATTGCGATGAGAACACGCCGGTAAGATCAGCCGCGTTGTGATGCGTAGCAGGCCACCTGGTGGTGTGAACTTGCAAGCGTTACTTGCCAGATTTGTGATGATCTGCATCAACCGCGTCTCGTCGCCGACAACAAGTCCATCGCCGTCTTGTTCCGGAACTTTTTCAGGATCAAGTCCGTGTGCTACATACACGGCATCCCGTGCGACCTAAATTCTAAAATTAAACACCCTGGTCTTGCGATCGTAGTGGAAGAGGATAAAGAAAGGAAAGTACAAATAACGAGTTGTTTGCCAGAAATGGGGGAAGAGAGCACATAAGGATGGGAAAGACGGACCTTATCGATGCATGGATCTAGATCCGTCACAAGTTCAAGTTGCCGCGCATCTGTCGCGAGACGTAGTGGGACGAATAAACCACGCATGACTTGATGGAAGGAGTACGGTCTAGACACGGTTTCAAACCGGCCACTATCCATCCGATTACTATCCCGCAACGAGCAGTACTCAGCATCACCAAACTAACACGCTAAAATAAACAAATGACAATGGAGAAACGTACAAATCCAGGACATCATTCAGCACTGGTGAGCAGAGTGACATCAGACAAGATAGCATACGCGTGAGATGAGCTAATAGGTGTACTCACCTTTGGACATCATGCTTAAGCTTCCTTCCAGAGCCTTAAACTCGATTTCTTGCGCACGTGGGACAATACCAGAAGCCTCCATGTTCTGTACCGCGAGCACTGTGCATCACACCCACGTATAAGCGATCACATTACGTCTCAGTTTCAGAATAAAGGATTCCAGAATAAGAAAAATTGAGTCACTCACGTGCAGTATTGAGTGGCACGCGCACCTGTGCAACCACGCCAGATCAACGTTGTCAGTCAAGATTGCCAGCCAACCCACAGCGAGGAGAAACTTATCATGAAAGACATATCTACGGTGGATGGGGATTTCGTCAGACAAGCGCACGTTTCATGTAATTGTAACCCACGATGTTAAGCGACGTTTTGAATCCGCCGCCTTGCGCTCATTAATCTGCGCCTTTTGTGTAGCGCGGAATTGTACCTTGAGCTGATCGCGCAGCACATAGAGCCTACGCTCGGACTGCAAGCCACGGTGATCGTCCAAAAAAAAGTCTCTTTTTAAAACTAGAGTCGAGACTAGAGGGTAATGGTCGACGCACGGTCTCGAGCATGTAGTGTACGCAAACCAAGAATCCTTGAAAGATAATAAAATCCAGGACATCTAAGAATGGGAAGGAAACCGTAGTGAGAGACTGCAAGCGCCGTGATTCTCGGGGACCTACTTCGTGTCCATACTTTACGGTATGGTAGGACAACAACACTCGCGCTTGAAGTTCCAGAAAACGTGACAAAGCAAAGAAGGGTTGAATGATTCATATTAGCGAAGAATGTCTTGGAAAATGTAGGAATAATGGTGTTACTTACAAGCAAGCCCAGATGATCGCACAAATAACAGCAGGCAAGCGCTTCTGGCATAAGCCAAAGAGCGCCACCGTTGGTACCGCACAAACAAAGCTAGCGGAGAGTTATGAACTGGAAAAGGGAGGCATAGGCAAGGCCCAAAAAACTCACTAAAATAAGGTTAAAAAATCCCTCTTCCCACAGCTGAAAAGTGAAAAATTCGGATTGTACTGTCCACAAAGGAGGCTAGAAACCGCCAAAGTCAGGTCCCAGAACGCTCAGAATCTCATGAAGATGCTCTTACAGGTACAGAAGTGCATAAATGCCCCTACGTGACATCCAATGAATCAAAAAAGTGGCAATGACCGAAGTTAGAATACATACCAGCCCCAGACGGCGATAGAAAGCACGATCTGATAAGATATTGGACGATCACGTGGCCAGTCATAAATGACAAGTACAAGAACAGGGAAAGTGCAAGCAGGCGCAATCTAGAGCACAGTGAGCAGAAAAAAGATTACTCTTGGTGGGAACGGACATTGACTGCATTTACGTACACCAAACACAAATATTTTATCTATAAGTAGAATAGGCCCTGGAATAGTTGCGGCGTTGACCGCCCAGTTGACGACAAGGAATAAAGAAGACCACAACGCGAGTGGCTGCGACGACGACATGCACCGAAATAGAGCATGTAAGAACTGGAAATATGAATGGCCCAGGATGGGCGACGCACTTTACGCATGAACCAATTCTCCTTGACATAATGCTGCTCCGACTTTTTATTGGGAAATTTTGTAGAGAAAAAGTCGACAATGGCGGGGAAAACACGCCACCTGAGGATAATAAGGGGCGTAGAAAGGCCCCAGAAGCCGCCGGTGTGAAGCGCGACCGAATCACGATCGGTATTCGGGCCGGCGACGTGGTGGTGGCCACCAGGCCTGTCGAGCGAGATGTCCTGCTCAGATAGCGAAACGGAAGACTTGATCTCGTCCGACCAGTTTCGGTCAACGACGACCTCGTCGACCTCTGCCTCGTCTTCGCCCTGGCGCCCCCCCTGAGTTTCACTGCGGGGGCCGTCATTGCTACCCTGTGCAGAGCTGTCGACAAGGGACGAGGTAGAGGGAGCGGTGCCTGCGCCAAGGCGTCGACGAAAACGGGTCCAGTAGACACGGAGTCCAGGGCCGCCATCGATGCGAAGCGTCTTCTTCGGCCTGTTGTAGGTGGTGGTGACAGCGGCGGCAGGGGGAGGGAGGACAGGTGCATCAGGGTCTGAGTCGGGCTCATCAAGGGAAAGAGAACGACAGGAGCGGGGGGAAAGTGGTTCGAGAGGCTTTTTGAAGGGGAATTCCCTGCGGGTCGAAGAGTAAGACATGGGGATGTCTTGAGAAGGCCATCTGGTCGAAGACGTTGCGGTCGCCGTTGCGTTGTTAGAAGTGGGAGTGCCAGAACGGGAACACCTTGGGGGCCAGCTGGTGGGAGACCGTGCTATCATACGAGGCAGAGCAGAGCCAGGTAGATTGGATTTTTAAATGGTCTGGCCGAGGCCTGACAGCTTCCGCCTGCCGAGGATTTCGAGGAGGTGAGGTGGCAGTGGTGCGAACATCCCCTCCTTTCTTGGCACCGCAGCGCGGAATATCTTAGTTCAGCTCTGAGTCATCTTATCAGCCGTTTGATCTTTCAGGTACCACAGCAATGATCGTACTATGTAGTATGTCGTATATATTATATTATTTACCGCCCACTTCATGTTCAATACATGCGTGGTGATCCTATCAGACCGACCTCAGTGAAAGGGGCAGTCTCGGCCTTGGCCCTTGGCGCGCCCCCATATCGGAAATCGGAAGAGGGATGTGTTACGATTCCAATATTAGTCAAGTTGCCTTGTGTCCAGAGAAGTCTAACGAGGTGTCTGCACTGTTCGCTGGATGTTGCAGTCGACGTACTTTTGTTCTTACTGTAGTTACGGTTGGTTCTCCAACAACTACCCCTACTGCTGCAAAGCCTACAATGATGCATGATGCGTGGGTATTTTATCCAAAAAAGGAAGCACTTACACATCACCGCCTCAAACAACGACGGACAGTAAGTCTCAAACCGCAGAAAGCCACAAAAGTAAATTTAGCCCGGAGCGCGACATCCACAATTACCTGTTTATCAACATCAGGTCCTCGACTGCCCTCAAAAAATATCAGACGAAGAAACCATCGTACAAGTCTTCAATTACATGCCTCCGTCGGAGTTTGGATTCTAGCACTGGTCCAGTTTCTCGGGGCATCCTTGGGCTTGCTCGACCTCCCATCCACTACCACCTTCCGCATCACAGAAAAAACCAATCTAGCTCCTAGGAGCCTTAATTCGACATCCCCCATCCGCCTCGCCACTTGGAAATTTATTCCCGGCCTTTTTTGCCCCACTTCACCTCCCCCTCGACCTCGCCAAACGCCTGTGCCTCATGGCTACCTCTATCACTCTCAAAAATGGAGACCCGGTCAAAATCAATGGTAATTATCCGCTGCTTTCCATCATTAGTTCTCACAAATTCTCATCCAATTTAATTCGCATTTTTCCTCCATTTATTTGTCATCCGCAAATTAAGACCATGTCTACTGTTCGCCTAGCTGGTCCATTCGAGACGGCACACCATATTCTGTTGCGCGCATCATGGAGTTTCTCCCCGCGGAGGACGTACAGCCCTCGTACAAGGGCAAAGGCAAGGAGCCTGCGCCAGTGTACACGCGCGTGCGCCTCGCGTGGTACTACCGCCCCTCAGACGTGAGCGACCGCCCCGTGGCGGATTCACGGCTTCTCCTTGCCGCAATCTATTCTGAGATCTGCGATATCAACCAACTACGTGCCAAATGCTACGTCGTACACCGTGACAAGATCACCGACCTGGCAGGTTGGAAAAAGCGCCCGGACAGATTCTACTTCAATCGCCTCTTTGACCCATACATCAAGAAGGAGTTCGAAGTCATCCAGTCTAATGACGTCCGTAATCGTACGTGTTCATCTGTGGCGGCAGAACGGGAGGAATCTGATCGTACGCATGTTCTGCAGTCCCCACACGCATCCGTGATGAACTCACTTCGCGTTACGAATACGTGGTGGCTGAAAAGGAGATTGTGCCTGACCTAACTGACACTCTTCGAAATTGTGACACATGTTCTAATTGGTGTCCTCCGTACGTTCTCTGCTCTCCAATCCACCATTTCCTGAATCTCCTCCCTGCCTCATTTCTCATGAAGACCAGAAACCGTCCGATGTGACCGCTGCAAGTCATTCTTCCACATGGGTTGTGTTCAACCACCACTGAATGCTAAGCCTACGCGTGGCTATGGTTGGACGTGTGGGCCTTGCTCGCGCGCACACGAGCAGGCCGTGGAGGGCCATGACGTGCGACACGTGCCTTCGCCTGCTGCAAAGCCCAAGTCCCATGCACCGCCAGCGCGTGGCCGCGGTCGTCCACGCAAGGACCGTACGCTGGCCGAGAAGGAGGAAAGCGTGCCTGTGCGCCATTTTAATATGTGGCCGTTCCGATATTTTGGGTCCGTATCCTCCCTAAAAGCCTCTTGACATCACGTTGACGTGGTCGTTTGGTTATCGCAGATTGCACACTGTCGCAGAAGATACCCTAGGTTGGTTACCCCACTCAATTGGCCGGAAATGGATGTTGAGATGTGCATCTTATCCAGATCCCGATGACCTTATATTCCCCCGGACTACAACCCGGGTCGGCACGAAATATCAAGCGTCCATACCCCTTAAGGATAGTCCACGTGATCCAGGTAAGAATAAGCACCTTCGTTGACCCCGTGGACTCACGAGGAAACTTAAGATATCCAAGAGCGGGGTGGGGAGGCAACCGTAGAGGTACTAAGTCTCCTACACGATATGTCTGATTCACAAGGTGAGCGTATTTCGCCTCCCAAGTCGCCTCCTTGGGATACTCATAGCCCATACCTCCGTCAGTGGTCGAGCGTGAGTTTCCGTCTCTGTCCGCGTCCAACATCCCTTACATACTGTGTCATGTAGTCGATCAGCGCAAATTGCGCCTAACTGCGAAGCAAACTTTGCGTTCCAACGTCGACTGGCTCACTGAGGCCATTCGGCGTTTCTCCGAGGCATACGCTCTCGGTCGGGATTTCTCGACTGTGACCATGTCCAATGTCTTTCGCTCCGAAAAGGTGGGGGTTTGTATTTTTGCCCCTCACAACCCTCTCACTTTAGTCTTATGTTATACTAGTGGAAGACCTCAGAAACTCGCTATGCTGACCGTGAATGGGACTTCGACGAAATGGCTGCGTTTGAAGATGCCGTTCTTACCCACGGCGCTGAGCTACGCACCGTCCGCGACGAAGTTGGCACGCGCACAATCTACGAGGTCGTGCGCTATTACGGGCACTGGAAAAAGTGTGTTGCTGTCCCTTCCCTTCTCTCGTCCTATCTAACTTTAAACCCCCAAAACAGTATGAAACTCGGGGAAGAGAACCGGAGGCGGCGTCTTCTTGGCACGTCGAAAACCCCGCCACTGTCCGCACACAGCATGCCCTCCGCTGATGATTCGGACTCAGAGGGTTCAATTGTACGCGCGCCAAGCAAAGCGCACTCATCATGCGGTGCCTGTCGAACTCGTGATACCAAGCAGTGGTGGAAGGCGCCAAAGGGCTTGCCGACGCCCGTACTATGCGATGCGTGCGGCATCTCATGGCGCAAATACGCAGATCTGAACCATCTCCGACCAGTACGTGAAGAGGCGGCTGCAGCCAAGCAGGGCAAGGCAGAAAAGAGGGAGGGCACGCCACTCGCGGGGTCGAATACCAAGCGCGTAAAGGTGAGCGTCTCTTCCATTAGCGTGCGTATGTCGGTGTTAAACACGAAGGATCGGCGCCGCAGACCAACGGGTCAATTTCGTCCACTCCACCATCGACGGCGAGTAATGGGACTCCGCAACATCGCTGTCTCGCGTGTCACAAGTATGGTTCTGGTAAGGTGTTCAAGTGCAAGGAGTGCCAAACGCGCGTCCATTCTGGTGAGCTTCAGCTAAGCCATCCTTACATCCTTCCTGATACATGTTCCTCGGGTTTAGGTGCGTGTGGGATTGTCGATCCAGGTTCAATAGAGTCCTGGACATGTGACCTCTGCCAAAATGAAAAGACAGCTGAGGCCTCGCTCGTACGTCTCTACCCAGTTAATCCTGCTACTTCCATCACCAATCACCTTTCCAGAACGCCGAATGCGTGCTCTGTGCTCGACCCAGGCGTGAGCGCGAGCGCGACAAAAAGGCATTACACCCACCTGCTGATTCGTTCTTGCGTGTTTGCAAACCGACTGAGGGTCAGGGCTGGGTACACCTCGCGTGTGCAGTGTTCGTACCCGAGATAACGTTCTCCGATGCAAAGCGTCTGCGCATCGTCGAGGGTATCAGCACCATCCCCACTCATCGTTGGTCCACAGTTCGTAACCTTCATTCGTTCCTTTGTGAAGGTTGCTGATGCGAACGTACAACTTCTAGCGATGTACGTTGTGCAACCAAGTCGGTGGTGCAGTCATCCGGTGTAGCGACTGTCCGGCAGAGTACCATATCTCGTGTGCCTGGTCCCGCGGTTACAAGTTCGGCTTTGAGATTCAGGCAGTGAGCTCCCCGTCCTTGTGAATGTCGCAGCCCTACTCACACAAATCATCAATCAACCACGAAAGACTAAAGCCGCAAAGCGGGAGCCTAACTCGTCGGTCTTCTTCAACGGCGCGTCAGGTACGATGCACCCAGTCGTGCGCTGTAAAGAGCACGAGGGCAGCCGACGCCCGCTCCTCGATATTTGCGAAACGAACGAATACGGCGAGGTTCGTGTTCCTCTCACTCCGCTCCTTTACTCTCTTCCCCTTTCCCCTAACGCGCTCCCTCTTCCCCAAAACGTAGACGGCCCTCCAAGTATATTGTAACACCTACAAGCAGGCTCAAGTCGCGCAATCACATGCGCTCCTCCGCAAAGCACGACGGCTGGACCTCGTGCTCGAAGAGAAGGATCCTTCCGCGGCGATTAATGGGCATGGGCACGGGGCTGCTCCGGCGTTGCTTGTTGCAACCGGCGACAGCGGTACTGACCCACAGTGCGCACACTGCCGGACGTCCTTCTCTCCATTCTTCCATCCGCTACCACGTGCAGGGGCATTCGCATGTCATCGGTGTCACTTTGAAGGTCGGACACAGATGCCGCTCACCAACGGACACATCCACACACTCGGACTTGGCCCATAGTCTTGTCTTTAATCACCATTCATTTTCTTTACGTTCTTGTTTTTTCGCACTCTGTCTTTTCTGGTTTTCTTTTTTCTTCTTCTTTGCCTTAGAGTAGTCAAGGTACAACGGTAAAGTGGATTGTACGATTACATTGTACATGTTTTGTTTGTCCTGTGTACCAATAATCATGAACACTTGAGTGCGAGATGGGTGCAAAATACATGTGGGCAAACAGAGAGAGAGAAAATATAAAGAAAAGAAAGGTCAGACAGAGCAGAGTGGGAAGGAACAACAGAATCGGGTAATGTATTATTAGACTAGCGGGAGCCATCTCATGACTTCACGCGCTTGTAGTACAGAACATATGCTGGCTTGCCCTGAAGAATTATGAAAGAAGACGGTCAGTCAATAAAAGGGGAAAAGGGGGAACAAATGGAGTAAAGGCAACAACTCACGACAACTTCCTTCGCGTTGGCTTGTGACACACGGCTATCATCGCAATATAGCCAGCCACCTCTAGAAGCAATAAAAGCGGTATCTAAAAGACAAAAGTTAATCCCAACCCCCCCAAAAAGGATCACGTGATCCGTGGAGAAAACGTTAACATACAATGTCCACTGCTCAGACTGCCGAAATGGTTCGTGACTGCGTACAAGTCGTAACGGTACGGGGGTATCTGCAAACGAGGGTCTTCGGGGGGGTACGTCTGCGTGCCCGTGCGGTCGGCGTTCGGTGGGAGCGGCGGAAGCATGTAGTTGGTCAAGTCTAAGCCTTTGAGTGGGAAATCGACCTGCTTCTCGATCTTGTCCGTGAACGGGCCCTTGAAAGAGAAACGCTTCAGGTGGATGAGCAGCACGGGTGGGAGTCGCGAAAGCGAGAGCGTCTTGGTTGCTTTACGCAGCGTTTTGCATCGTGGGCAGTTCCTGATTGGATTAGGTTTGAGATGTGGGTCGGTTTCTATGAGAGACGCGCCGCGGAAAAAAGGCCAACTATTTTAGAATATGACGTACCATGCATCTGACTTTTCCATCGTTTCGGGATCGACAAACGCCTGGAGACATTGATGTATGCCAACTTTGCTTGTCTTGATCGATGGTATGGGCAAGGACAAATACATGAAACTGTTGTACGTCGTTGACGTCTATTTAAAAGAAAGAAAGAAAAAACTCTGTTAGCTTAGAAATAAGTCAAGGAGTCCAACTCGACTTGCTTTGCCACAAGTTTGGCACTCTAGCCGATTTCGGAACTGTCCTTGGAAAAAGTCAACGACGATGCTATCGTTCCGCATGCGATAGATCTTCCATTCCTGCTCGCTTGCGATCTGCTGAGGAAGCTTCTCGAGCTCCTCCTCCCGAGTGGCCGTCACCTCATGCGTCGGTTTTTTGACTATACGGTTCAAGTCCTCGTGCAGCCCATCAAGCAAGAAGCTCAGGAACTCTTGTGAATCGTGCTGCTCCGAACCGCCAAACTGCGCAGCATGCATGCAGATGGAACGCTAAAACCAGAGTCAATGGGATCAATCCTTGAAACCGAAAGGACAAACATGTTGTACGCACGCGGAACTGAAAGGGCGAAATATACGGCATCTCCCCATGCCATAAGTCGTGCAAGATGCTCGAAAATGCGTGCACAAGGTTGCCCTTTGTCCCCAATGGATTAAGATAATTAACAGCACTCTTCCACCGACCGTCTGCAGCAAACCAAAACGATGAATGCTCGGCCGCGGATCCCATACAACAAAGAACACAGACAACTCACCGGTAAAGAACCGCGCGAAGGGCACGGTAGCGCTCAAGCATTGGATAGTCGAGTTCATATAGCATGTATTCCCTAAATTCTTCAGGCCCATCGTACCGATCTGCACATCCGCCCAGTACGTCACCGGGTATTCGGACGGGATCGTTGGTGGTGGCGGTGGCAAAGAGATCGCATGCACATGATTCCTCGGGCGCTCTTTGGGGGCCGCGGCAATTGGTGGGGGACGAAGAATGTGTTGCGAGGAGAGGTCGGGATAATCAATAGACGCGCGGAATCCCGCGCCCGTGAGTGCGAGCGCCTCCTGCGACTGGTCTTGGTATTCTGAACGCCGCCGGGAGAGCGTCGGATGTAGAGACGCTTGAGGCGGTGAGACAATGCCATAGTTTCCTACAGTGCCATTGAACGAAGAACCAGAACTGTGAGGGACCAGCGTGCGTGCGATCTGAGGGTATTGTATAGGGCCATTGGTCATCGCTTGTGGTATCGTGGGGGAGGAAATCTGCACGTCCAGAGAGTATAAGGACACGTAGGAATTCAAAACCGGGAAGACGTACTCCATCGGACATGGGGCGAGGAAACGAAGGGACTGATGGCGGGCGGGCCATAGTGGGCTTGCGCTGGATACGGCGGACAGGCTCCGGAGAAATGTCATTCGATTCGGCAACGCTATGCGGGAGCAAACGGTCAGCGCACCCAGACGCACCACTTAAAAGAAGTCATACCGAGGCGAGACGGCACCATGATCAAAAGATTGGCGTGGGTGGTTGTCGGGTACAGTCGATGGGCGAGAATCGGGGACAGACTGCGTCCCTCCCATCGTCCGATTTGGCAATGGACTACGCGGTACTGGAGGGAGAGATCTGATTGTCTCAGGCTGTGGACTCGTTATCGCGGCGCCCGGTGGCGAAGTACGCGATATTGGGGCAAGCTGAGAAACTGGCGGCTGCGGCGGTGATGGTACATACGCCTCTGCAGCTGGCGGTGGTGACACCAGGGGGGTAGTGACTGGTACGGGAGCCACGGGAGCTACGAGCGCCTGCTCTACCACGAGCTCCTGATCCCCAAATTCACGCTTCCACGCTTCTAGGCCACCAATGAGTAACACAGGCACGCGCTTGAGAATTTTTCGAAAGGCCGTCTCGTATATCGCACGTATAAGTCTGGCCAGCGGTGCATCGGGGGGGCCTGGCGTCTCGGAGGCATCATCGTAGATGGCAATAAGGTCGAATTTGTCACGGTTGCAAAACAAAACCCACTCATCGCGTGGCGCGACGGCGAGTGAATCCTCGATTGTCTCGCCTGTTACGCTATGGGCGTGCGCGCAGCACAGTTAGCGCCTAGGTAACAGAGAAATTTGCAACAGTGAAGCTCACCTTTCACGGAGAAGCACTGACGGCTCAATGCATACGACAGCATCACCCCGAATGTGTTCATAATCGAATTCCTCGCGAGTACGTACGTCAAGCATAAGTACCTTGAGCTCATTCCGGTACACATAGTCGTGCAACTCGCGAGGTTCTGCCATACTCTTAACATGGAGCTCAGCGGGTGGAACAAGCGGCGAGCCAGAGCCGCGAATGCCGAGTGGCCGCTTTACGGGTGACGCAGGCCGACTCGCGAAATGGTCTACGGCGGGGGTGATCGGGGTGCTTGATGGACGAGGCCCAAGCTCTATGGGGAGCACGGGGAAAGATTTGGAGCCAATACTAGGAGAGCCATTAACGGCCTGGTGGGTACTAGGGGGTCGCTGAGAGGCCTGACCACTCGATCTGTCTGTGCGACCGTCGACATCGGAGGCGGATCGTCGATTATCAACCTCCTCGAGCTCGTCGATGGAAGGGAATGCTTGGGAAAACTCTACAGGTGTAAGGAAAGAGGTGCGCGGCGATGAAGATGTTGAGGATGTTGGAGATGGAGGGCCAAATGCAGAGGGAGATACGAAAGAGTGGGATGCACTCGTTGAGCTTGATATCTTTGACGAGACTGATGCGCTATGACTGATGGGGGGCGATAACAGAGAAAGGGCTTGTAAGGAATTTCTGGTTGTTCGCGTGCTATCCGAGGATGTAGATGTTGGCGAAAGCGGTACCGCGGTGGTTGTGGGGAGCTCTCGGGAGAGGCGTTTGGTGGTGCTCACTGACAAACCCGCGTCCTGCAACGATCGCATCCGGTCTGCAATGCTTCCTCCTGATAGATTTTGTACTCCATTTTCCGGTGGTGGTGAGCGGTGCCCGTTAAGTCTGGAAGGCACATGTAAGCTGTTGGAGATGATCGGGGTGGAAATAGACCTACTGTGTAGCAGCAGATTTCTCAACTTGGGTTAATTTACTTTCTATAGAATGCGCGCGTTGTGTAAGGTCGCTACCCTCCCGCTAAAGGACATTAAGAAGATAGAAAGAGTGTGTCAGGAGGGTGCCACACCTGCTGGAAATCTGAGAACTCCTTCCAAAGCAACCCCCGTTTTCCCGGAACATTCTCCGCCTTGAACTCTGCGCTATCCATGAAAACTTGTGTGAGACTTGCGGCCTTTGTGAAGGCACTGAGAGCACCCTTGAGATCACCTGCGCCTTCACGCGATTGCGCAAGGGAGATTTGACCCTTCGCGGAACGAATGAGAGAAAGTGCAGAGACACCTCGGCTTCCGCGTTGTGCTTGCTGTTTCGCTTGTTCCTTAATCTCTGCAACGGACATGTCTTCAGAAGGCTTCGTGGGACCGTTGTGTAAGGCTGTGGAACAAATGAGGAGAGATGTAAAGATGAGCAAGAGTGGGAAAAGCGGGGCTAACTGGGGTTAAACGAGGAAGAGGGAGGGAAGGTCGAGGGCGATGAAGCCGGAGAAACTGTCACAGAGGGCATCTAGGGATGAAGAGGAAAGGAAAAGAGGATGAAAATAAGGATAAAATCGAGAGAGAGATGCGTTTCTCTCAGAGATTCATCATCCGAGCCGGCACTAACTGATTTACTTTGCTTCCGCACAACCTAAGCTAAGCGCGTAAATGTGCAAATTTTCATATATCATTCTAAACAAAACTGAATAACGGCAAAAATTTGGGGGACACAAAATCGGACAACCCTGGTGCAGTACTGTACAGCAGTGCTGCGCGCAGCAAACGCTAAGTAGGCGCTAGACCGACATGGTATTGCCCCGCCGCCACGTCCTCAGGCTCGTGGATTGCTGAGATCCGTCATGGCCAGGATAGTTGTTCTTCTATTCCCAATCACGAATAATGAAGGGATTACCACGGGCACACCACTCCCTCGGCTCGTCACCCTCGCCCAGCTGGCTGTCTCGACTGTTGTCCTGGATATGATTCAATCTCCATGAGCATGCCCGAATACCCCACAACAATAGACGCCCAATGCACGATTAACCCGAGGGTCGCCAAACTGTCTACGTAAGATATCTCGAGGTGATGACCTGGCGACAGAAACACACGGCGACCAGAACCGGAACAATGATGGTTCTTCATCTGGCCCAGGCACGAGTCGCACGACACTCCGTTGCTGCACACTTGCTGCACCCAAGGCTTAGCTGTATTGTGTAAAAAGACCCCACAAGTAAGATATACCATATAGATAGACCCAATTGAGAACGTAAACATGATATAGGCCTTGCAGTCTGGAGAACGTCCATAGCGACGAGAGGGAAACGGTTTTTTTTAAAAGTGATGTCGTCAGGTAGAATTTGTTGCGAGTCCAGAAGAATGTAATGTAGATTCGACTGCTACACGTAACTTAGGCAAGCTCTTATGTCCGCCAAAATTGGGTTTAGAAAGGGTACAGCCGTCGAGCATACGCATAGCCGGCTATGAGCTTTGAGGAAGACAGAACCAACCGGTGAGGTCTCCGGGGTCAAAAGTGAATAGATGATGTTTATTGTACAGTATGCGAAAGACCTGAGTGTTGATTAGCGCTGAAAGAAAAGGCGTAGTCGGGCCAGATCGGTCCGGTGTGAGCCATGTTGAACGTTGAACTCACAGTTCGTCATCCAGTCTCTTGGTATGCCTTCTTGATTTATTTCCCATTTCCATGTGGTTGTCAGAAGCAGGGTGAAATTTGGATCGCATTTACAATAAACTTCGCGGCCGCGATTTCGGTAAAGAGTCAGCGCAGTTACGTTGACCCCTACTGTAGTCACTGATCACGAGCTGCGGATAACGACGCCGCAGTACAATCGAATCGAATCGAGCAAGAAAGCGACTGGCCCTTTGAGAGGTCTGAGCCCCCCAAGATATATATAACGCCCACTTCTTCCTCTTTCTTGGCATCATCATTTCATCACCTCGTCCCCTTCCCTTCGACTCAGATGAGACAGTCCGTCTAGCACTAGCTCGACCAAGGAGGCTTTATCGGTCAAGGGCGTGTCATCTCCTTTGTCTTCCCTTTCTACATCACGAACTTTTCACTGTCCTTTTTGCTATTTCGTGTTTCCCAAGCGTATTATGTCGTCGGTTTACCACAATGTCACATCCTCAAACTGGGCATGGCATATTCACAACTCGAGGATGTGTCATTACACGCATCAGTAAATGGGAGGGCAGCACATTGTCGTCTTCAACTTTTAACAACTCCCTCCTTCCTCTCCGATAATTCGAAGGCGGGCATAATGGTGCGTACGATTCTCTGTTGCCACGACTTGCATTCACCCCCTTTGGACAGGCTGGCTGTATGCCCAGCCAATCTCGTCATGTCCCATCACCATCAACATCACCTCCACCCAGCATGATGGCTTATCCAACACATGTAATCCGTTTTCGTTCGCATTCTTATCAATCCCGTATATATATCGACTGACCCTGCACTGGCCTGGACGAGACAATGAGATCCCTCATTGTAGCACCCAACCCAGAAGGCCTCAACGATATCTACACCGCCATCAAAAAGTAACGACCTATTATCCCCGTTATTCCCAAGTGATTCGACGCCCTTGCTTCTTGTGTGCTGTTTAGCCAAGGCACTGCCTCAGTGATTGGCATTTGACGATACCACCCCTGGCGAACTGGTTTTTCGCGCAGGCAGGTATCAACACCCACTGCACGAAAGCGAACAAGTGCTTCAACGCAAGGCCGCAATATTACGCAGATATCACGAGCCGCGCAAAGCGGTATCCTCATAGATGTCTAGAAAGCATCTGCAATGGCCTAGAGGCCATTCTCAAGACTTCACCTACCCAACCTCTATAGCTCTTTGGTGATAGCAGTTGATCATTCATGCTTGGAACTACTATTGGTCACTGTCTTTTATGCTTATACATACTTCATAGATGCACAATGTAATGCTGCAAACAGGAGCAGAGAAACGAGTCACTGTGTGATGAGATGACCAACGAATGCCAGCAATTAATTTAGCGGTGTCTAGTCAGACTAATTTCCAAATGTTCATCTATCTCTTGATGCACGCTTTCGGTGTCATCGTATTCTTTATCAGGTTTTTGTACGCTGCAATCTATGGCAGCAAATTTGGATCCCACCCACGGGGAAGAGAAAGGGTCGGTGTGGAAAAAGCGACTTACCGTACGACACCCCTACGGTTCTATCGCATATTTGCACCCCAGAGTGCACACATAGCACTGCCTCTAATTTCGTGTGTCGAGGCATCCGCGAAGTCGAATAGAACAAGGCATGGCAAGGAGGGTTATTCGCGTCCCGGAAACACACATCGTAGGCATGGTGTATAGCGTTGCATGACACACGACAGGAATGAGGCCACACTGGGTGACTGTAAAACACCACCTACGGGTAGCGCATAGCAAGCAACGACTTGATGAGACAAAGTTAATGAAGCTTACAAGGGTGAACCTTCTTCAACGCAAGTTGTTAAAATTGTCTGTCTTCAACTTGAAGCGAAAGGTCAAAATGCCAGGCTGAGTGATCGGAGATCACTCGGGGTTTATTTTCTTCAGGGTTCGATCAGCCCGCGATGTCTCGCGAAGCGAAATTAATTTCCAGAAAGCCAAGATGCTGCGTTCGCATATGTTATGTCGGACTTGTAGCCCGAGGTGGGGTTCAGCCCAGCGGTTTGGACCGCGAAACTTCAACGCTTTTGCTGAGGCTTTCGATTTACTGTATTTTTTCTTGGGCGTGGCGGCACAACAAGCGGTGCCTGCTTGAGCGACACAGGTCGTTACCCTGTATTAGACATTATATTTAATTGGATGTATATCACCAATACCAGTGAAAGACAATGTAGCAGCGAGGACAGCCAGGAAAAATTCGGCATTTCCTGGTGTAGTATAGTACATGCCTGTAATAATTATCCAGTCCGCTGGGTGGACAAGGTAGGCCATGAAGATCCAAATCAACGGGACCTCCCAAAGCTGATCGGAGCGGTATCGCGGTAGGATGGCATTATGGGATTAAACCTCGGGATTATGAACTTCTTCGGAACGCCTTTGTTTCTTCGCGTCGCGCCAATCACGAATGGCTACGACTACGTCAATGAAAATTCCAAACGTCAAGATTATAGCGATGATTTGGCCAAAGCCCCATGTGTTTTCGCCAGACTGGATGACTGAACGATTGGCATGGACCTGGGTCATTGTAAGTACGTATTCTGTTGCTTCGGCAACAGGCCAACTACACACCATCAACTCGAGGGTCGCGACACCATACACAGCAGGTCTAGTGAAAATAAAGGTTATAAATAGACCCGATCCAAGGAACTTACATCACGGAAAGGTTCACATACCAGTGTCCCGTTCTCCCTGAATTGTTTTCTTTTTCTGACCGCCCTTGTGATTGTAGGGTAGATGATTGTGTGGAAGGACGAGATTCTGTGGAAACTATGACGTCCGGTAGTTTTTCGTAGATATCCGCACGTAGCTGCGTCATATGGGTGGAAAAAATGACGCCAAATTTGAACAGCAGCGCGCAAGCAGTTATGACGAGGTACACAATGAACAAAACCCGTAACCAGGTCACAGTCGCCCTGATGTCAATGAATAACAGAACATATTTGACGAGGTGATTGCATGCTTGCTGCGACCCAAAGTTGCTGCCTTTGACCCATACGTACAGCAACCACCCGGTGAAAACCACAGTGGTGAAAGTTTGAACCCCGATGAAGAACTTCAAGCGGAAATCGGTCTGGTTGGACCGATATAGTCTGTGGCCTGCCCTTTAGGTTAATATTTTGGAGAATGGCGGTTGAGTGGACACAAGTCATACCGTATCCATAAACGAAATTAAGGGAGAAAATGATCTGCATCACGAAAATAGCATGATAAAGGTCCAACTGCTTCTCTATGGTCTGGATTACGGCGGTGATGACGAGACCGAGGCCATTAATAACGGAATTCTTGTATATCCCATCCAAAAGTTCACCCGTATACTCATTCTCCGGTGTCAGGGCAATAAGGAGTATAGTCGCGTAGAAGTTGATGCGGATCTGGAGAGGTAGTCAGTCAATAGACAATCGATTGTGAAGCAGTATAGGACGTGAGCTGACCCCGATCCCTGCGATGTCAGGGTTTGAGGAAATTGGCTGGATGCATCCGTCAGCCATGGCTCAATGGATCGACGAGATTGCCTAGATTTGTTAGGAATGGATTCGCAATGGGGGAGCGGAGGTGATTCACCAAGCCTGTTGAGAGGTAAAAGGTGCCAGAGATGTGGAGAGTGATACCCTAGGACGCTCTCACATTATATGACAGAAGGCATCCCGGGGTGTTCACATAGCCCCGTCTGTGAATTAACGCCTCGAGGAATCCGCCAGTCGAGTGGAGCGCAGCGAGGCGCTGCAGTGAGGGTTATCCGGGTCCCAGACGCACAACCTAAGCGTGGTGTGGCCTGCATGACAAACATGAGGCCATGTTTACCCACAGGATAGCAGCATCTACGGAAAATTGACAACAGTGACTTGAAAGAAGCTCACGAGGATGATCCTTGCGTCGTGTCTTCAAGTTTTGTCGCGGAAAGCTATGTGAGTACTGACTGGGTTCGATCGGCCCGCGATGTGCGATGTCATAAATTCATCACACCAAAATCGAAAGACGAAAGTAGCTTTAAATTCCAGAGTCAATGGCAAGCCGGAACGAGAAAACAAGAAACGTTGAATTCGTTCCAAGTCAATCGAGGCGGGGTTGAAGGAAGGAATCAAAGAAGGCACCTCAGCGAGTTTCTCAATTGGATGCCAGTGCGTCATCGCTGAGCGCTGAGCATCGGGCTCAGTTCTGTCGACTCTGTCGCTCTGAATAGAATCTAATCTATTTTATACATGGATACCCGCCTAAAGACCCAACAATGCTGATCAGCCAACCCTGTAAGTGTAGAGATTTAAGAACTGAAATAAGTAACAGGGTATACTGTGAGCGATTGTCTTTACAAACATAAGCGCCAGAAGGTGCAAGGGACCTTCCAGAGCCGACGGCAGTTCTAGTGTGGGATGGCATCAAGCGTCAGGTTCGGACTTGGGATTCCCTTCGCTGTGCGTTTCTTTCTTCGCACAGCGGTCACGAAGAAGCACAACTATGTCAATGAGGCTTCCTAAAAGCAGGATTACAGCGATGATTTGGCCGAAGCCCCAGGCGTCCTCGCCAGGTTGTATGTTCGAGCGATTGCGATGAGCCTAAGGCCCGCATGAGTATGCATTTCTTTTCCTTGACAATGGGAACACACGTACAATCAACTCGAGGGTCGCAACACCGTACACCGCGTATCTTATGAGATGAGGGAAGGTTTCAGATTTCGTGAACTACAGATATGATTTAAGGAACTTACACGAGGGAAAGGGTCACAAATCTGCGAACTGGTCCATCATGGTTACTTCCTTGTTCTTCTAGTTCTTCTCGTTCTCGTTCTCCTCGTTCTTCTCGTGGTTCTCGTGGTTCTCGTGGTACTTGCGGTTCTGTGCGAGCAATGATACGCCATTCTTTCGTCCGTTTCTTCAACTTGTGGGTCACTTTGTGTATTTCCTCACGTAGTTGTTCCATGTGCTCGGATATAATGGCGCTAAACCTGAACAATAGCGTACAGGCAGTCATAACGAGGTTCATGATGAACAGGACCCGTAGCCAGGTCACGGTGGCCCTGACGTCGGCAAAGAACAGAACGTATTTGACCAGGTGATTGCATGTCGGCTGCGAACCAAAGTTGCTGCCTTTGATCCACACGTACAGCAACCAGACAGTGAACACCACGGTAGTGAGAGTCTGGAACCCGATGAAGATCTTCATGCGGAAATCGTTCTCGCCAGACAGGATGAACCGCCTCTGACCTACGCCACCCCACCTTCCAGTCAATGTTTCAAGATTAATGCTCGAACAGATGCAAAGCATACCATATGCATAGACGAAATTGAGGGAGAATATAATCTGCATCACGAATATAGCATGATACAGTCCAACTGCTTCTGCATGGTCTGTATGACGGCGGTTATGACGAGACTGAGACCATTAATAACGGAATTCTTGTATAAGCCATCCAAAAGTTCGTCTGTATGATCATTCTCTGGTGTGATCGCGGTAAGGAGTATCGTTGCGTAGAAATTAATGCGGATCTAGGGAGGTGGTCAGTTGAGAATACGCGGAGTTGACGAAAGCGCGCCGGGCGCCGCGAGCTAACTCCAATCCCTGCTATATCGGAGTTTGAGTCGATGCACTTATCGGCCATAGTCTAATTCTTCGATGATAAAGTATTGTCCTTGTCTTCTTCGAATACGGACTGGGAAAGAATAGAGCCGCAATGACTCACTGTAAGAGACGGGCGTGGGTAGGGAGAGCGACCTTCGAGCTAGGACGCTCATAGCCTCATACAGTTTCTCATTTATTCGACAATCTTGTAGCACGGCCACGCCTTGGGAGTGCCTTGGGTCATCTCCGAGCGAAGTGGCGTGGGATGTGGCGAGACGGGCATAAACCCCATCAGGGGACCGTGAGGCAGAAAGGAGGAATGCAGGCGCAGGCGGGCAGTACAGTGTTTGACAGGAACGAGGCCATACCGAGCCAAGGCCCTCAGCTGGATTTAGAAACATTAAGTGATCGTGATGGCGTTGACCTTCAAACTAAGTCTGGGACAAGCCATTCGCATTGTAATAAATGGAACGTGCTGGAGTTCTAGATTTATAACTACAGCAGTCCCGCCACGGTATTATACCAAAACCAACTATCACGGCCCAGGATTGAGGCCTATTGAGGTTCGATCGAATTCGATCAGCTAATAATACCGGGAAGTGCGAAAAAAGCGAACAAGTTGCATGGAGTCCGCGACGTCTCTGCACACAGCCAGTGCCATTGCCGCGAAGTTTGAGCCTATGGTTGGAATCATTGATTGACATATTGACAGCCTAGGTGATCTATGTTGAAAGTGGCGCCGAGACGTTGAGGGCCACTACGTACGATCGTTCACTACGATCCCAAAATAATGTCGTTTCACAGTTTCTTCTCACGTTAGCTTCCAAGAGCCTCAACCAGTCTTCACAGCTTCACCGGCAGCGACGTCCTTTCTTGAGCATCAGAGGAATGTCAAGTGTAACTCGGGCATACCCTCCCAGGTCATTGTCACTTATCTCGGCCTGGGACAACGCACCTTCATTTGCACAGGAAGATTTGGTTATCACCATGAACCTGGCGATCAGAAGGAAGTGAGAGAACAACAAATAGATATAGCAAGGCCTTGAAAAGCGCGACTTTTATAGGGTATCCACCTCAGTCCGCCTTGAGTTTCTCCCCCTCTGCATTCGTATCCCACCGACCAAGCAGCTGATTCGCCCGGAGTACCAGTAAATCGCGCAGCATCTGCAACGAATCCCTCACGACGCTAAGCTTACTCCCCGCGACCTCATGCCACGTCACCGGCACCTCGGCGACGGGAATCTGCAGCGTCTTGGCGAGCAGCAGCAGCTCGACGTCAAATATCCATGTAGAAAGATGCTGCCGCGGGAACAAAGCGCGTGCCGCCGCGCGCGAAAATAGCTTGAAGCCGCACTGCGTATCACGAATGTGCCCGACACCCGCGATGCGTAATACGGTGTGCAGACCGTACATGAGGAAGTTACGCAGGAGGGACCGCTGCACGTCGTCAGCAATGGTATCCATTAGCAATTCCAAAAAGAAACGCACTTTGACGACCGCCGCGGTGTTAACGAGGTGCGCACGGCTCCCAATTGCGATCCCTAGCGATCCCTCTGTCCCCTCGAGTGCGAGATCGTCAAGGGCCGTCAGTAACAACTCAACGTCCGCAAAGCGACTGGCGCCGTCTGCATCGGCCATAAGTAGTCTCCGCCCGCGCGCATGCAACATGCCATGACGAACAGCGCCTCCCTTTCCACGATTACGCTCCAGTTGCACGACTCTAATATCGGCTTTCGGGTACTGTTCCGCCGCGAGCTTGAGTGCGAACTTGGCTGTGGCGTCGGAGGAGCCATCGTCTACGATGAGGATCTCGAAGGTGCGTTTTGGGAAGGATGCGAGGTGCTCGAGGGTCGATGAGAGCATTGACGGTAGACGCTTGGTCTCGTTGTAGGCGGGTATGATGATGCTGAGGTCTAACGAGGCAGCATCGTCTATGGACGGAAGTGGGCAAGGCGTTTTTGGGTCTCTGGGTGCACGATACTTCTTTTCTGATGGAAGTTCGTAAAGCGGCGGGGGTGTCCATGCGAGGAGTGCGAGATATGCCTGGGTGCAAAACATGAGTAACCGGGTAACAGTTAGAAATCACAAGCCCATCGTAGACGAAGGCATGAATGAATCAGAACTATGGCATAATAGTGTCGTGCCCATAACTGTTCGTCTTCGCCTCGGCGCACGTCAGAGTGACGGCCCACGGCTCTAAGAACAAGGATGATACCAAATGTTCATCACGTTCGTGCAGGACTCTCTCCTCGCTCATTGAGACTCACCAGTGCCAGGCCTATAATGAGCGCGAAAAGAACCGTATAAAAAACTTGACTGGGGTCCATTACTGCCGTAGTTGCCTCAGCCTGGAAGCAAACACAAGGCAGATCGTGATTATGAGTCTAGAAGAAGTGATGGGTATCGCAGGTAACAATAATGATCGTCCTGTGACAAAAACGATCGTGACAGAGACGCTGAGAACTGAAAAAAATTCAATGGCCAACGTGGGGATCGAACCCAAGACCTTCGCGTTATTAGCACGACGCTCTAACCAACTGAGCTAGTCGGCCTTGTCAAATCTACTTTGTCATTGCTGCTTACATCGGACTGGCGTCGCGCATTCAACTTCAACCTCGAGACTTGACCAGCTTGACCGGTTGGGTTGACCAATCCAATTCCAATTACGACCACAACCATCATGGCCCCGCAAAGATCTACCAAGGCACAACGCTCAATGGGTTCGGGTGGCTTAAAACAGGGCACCTTATCCTTCGCCTCTGCCAAGCGCAGCGGTGCCAAAGACAGTCTCAAGGGGAAGACCGCCGCCGCTTCCATTGAACCCCCCACAGTTGCACCCATTCGTATCGGCGGCAAGCGGAAATACGAACCTGACCCCGAGCCGGAGCAAGAAGAAGCGAAGGAACCCACAGAAGTCTTGGAGCGCGAACGGTTGGATACTGAGGATCCACGATGGAACAAGGCTTACGGTCAGGCTCGAGCAAAGATGGGAAACATCAAGCCTGGTTCGTCGTTCACTCCTCACAGTCTCATTATTTTTAGCTGACAGCGAGTGGCTCTCGGTTGCAGTACATGCGGGGGATCAATCTCCGGTACACCACATCTTGCGCATCTTCGACCTGTGAGTAGCGCGTTCTCTGCTGCCTTCGAGTCGGAACAGGACCTTGCTCAAAACTCAAATGTCTCCGTTCGTGCTTTAACTAGGACATATGAATATGGTCCGTGCGTCGGAGTGACGAGACTGGAACGTTGGGAGCGGGCAGCGGCCCTCGGACTCAACCCACCGCCAGAGGTGAGCTAAACTGACAATCAACGCCGTGATCGCATTCTCATTCACGTGTCTCCTATAGGTGCGGGAAATTGCGATGACCAAAGAAGGCAGCGAAGACCCTCTGCTAATACAAAACGTCCTCTACGATGAGGTGTAGATCTATAGATCCATCGGTTATTTCGGCACTATGTTGGGTCTGTCATCTGTGTATTATTTATTATTGCTTCGTCTGGTCGAAGTCGAGTAATGGTAACTTTGGATCGGCATGTCCCGTGTGCGTTGATCAGCACCATTTGAGATGGTCCGTCCGGCCATAAAGTAAAGCAGTATAAGTGTCTTCGTTATATCGGTTAATACTAATCCCTTTTCCATCTCCCACCATCATGCCGGGTGTCTCTCAGGTCGACGTCCTCATATTGGGGGCCGGTCCCGCAGGAGTTATGTGCGCAAATGCGCTTGTTCGTGCCGGGGTCAACGTCCGGATCATAGACAAGCGGTGAACGCTATGCCGATGACTGTGATATCTGCCACTCAACCTCACCCGATCCTCCATTTTGTAGACCACTCAAGGTCGCTGCCGGGCAAGCAGACGGCATCCAACCACGAACCATCGAAGTGCTGCAGGCAAGTCAAGCATTTCATCCCTCATCTTATCCGAGGATGTGCTCATACAGTATGCCTGGGTCAACGCAGAGTTATGGCCTTGCAGACCGTCTTCTCAGTCAAGCAGCGATTATGGTCATGGCGGTAAGTGGGAATACTCGCCTTCGGGACGGGCTCACACAGCTTACATAACACTCTGTAGGCTTTCTATGAACCAGGTCCAAACGGAATCGAGGTCTGAACCCTTTTCGTAGAGACTTCCACCAATTTTTTCGACTCATTTGCGGCGCCGACTTAGTGCATTGGCCGCGTGCCGGATGTAACAGCTTCTACTGCGCGCTACCCATATGAGGCTACGCTGCATCAAGGGGAGATAGAGAGTCTGTTCTTGGACTCCATGAGGAATGAGGGTCTAGAAGTCGAACGTCCAGTCGTTCCCGTCTCTCTCCAGATATCTGAGGATCCGAAGGAAATTGCTGACCCACACGCATACCCTGTTAAGGTCCGGCATTTTCCCGACTTGTTGTGTTGTCCTTGAAGTGAACGCATTTGTACACACCCGCAGGTCGTGTTAAGACACTTGGACAAGGAATCAGGCAATGACACGGAAATCGTACGCGTGAAGTTTGTTGTTGGCGCCGACGGTGCGCATTCGTGGGTGCGGAAGACACTTGGCATCTCCATGGATGGGGAGCAAACCGGTGCGCAATATGTAACTCGAGGACGCCTTCTCTCGCCCTTCTCATTAAGCCGAAGATTTCCTCTGGGGAGTCGTAGATATGGTCCCCTCGGAAAAGACCGACTTTCCGGACACGCGGAATAAATCAGCCATCCACTCTGCAAATGGCTCCTGCATGGTGATCCCACGGGAGGGAGACAAGATTCGGGTTTACATCCAACTCTCCGACACGGATGCTGTGGATCCCGAGACAGGTCGCGTCAATCTTGGCCGCTATGGTCCAGAACGCTTGCTGGAGGTGGCAAAGAAGACGTTCAGGCCATATACAATAGACGCGGTGCCAGATAAGATCGAGTGGTGGACGATTTATCAGAGTAAGAACCCTCATTTTTCCCATTCTGAAGTCCGCGGGGACAGTTTCTGATCCTTCATTGCCTACTATAGTCGGGCAGCGAGTGGCGTCAAGCTTCACTGCCAATGAGCGAGTTTTTATCGCTGGCGACGCTTGCCACACACATTCTCCGAAAGCCGGTCAGGGTATGAATGCCAGCATGAATGACACGCATAACCTCGGTTCGCACCCCGGATTTTCTTCCTGTTATGACATCGTAACACTAATCGCGCTGTCAGCATGGAAATTAGCGCACGTACTACACGGCTGGGCAGATATCTCGCTTCTCAAGACGGTGGGTCTAGATATAGTATTACGGATCTACCTTTCCCCTGATGATCTGCGCAACCTAGTACGAATTTGAACGTCGGAAATATGCGCAGGACCTGATCGCCTTCGACAAGACCTTTTCTGCTTTGTTCTCGGAGAAGCTCCGCGTAGATAGCGAAGGGCACGGTCCAACACACGAGGAATTCATTGGGTTAGCCTTTCCCTTGCTCTCGCGTCGACCGACAATTTTATCATCTCTCTATCACCTAGAGCTTTCCAAAGTTACGGAAACTTCTCCTCTGGTGTTGGTGTACACTACGCGCCTTCCCGGCTCACTAACACGACCCATCAATCCGCGGCGTCAAACCTCATCATCGGTCAACGCCTTCTCCCGCACATACTTGTGCGCGCCGCTGACGCGCGTGAGGTAAACATACAAGATCTCGCGCCTTCCAATGCTCGCTTCAAGCTCTTCGTGTTCCCCGGCGATCACGCGCATGCACACAGCGTCGCCGCGTATCTCAACCGTCCGGAGTGTTTCTTGAACAAGCACCACCGAGACGCCTTTGAGATCATCACGATCCTGCAGGGCAGCAAAAACACGGCCAATTATCTCGAGCTTCCCCCCATGCTGCGGCCGCACTGGAGCAAGTGAGTTTCACTGAGCGCAGGTGATTAATTATTATATTGATTTGCCGTTATAGGGTCCTTCTTGACGATACGGACATTACCGGTAACCGCGGTGGTAGGATCCATGAACGATACGGCATCAGTCGCAGTGCAGGTGCACTCGTCGTCGTGCGTCCGGACGGTTACGTCGGCACCATTGCGCCGCTCGACGAGCTCGTGGCTCTCGACGCCTACTTCGCGGTCTTTATGCTATCCCTATAATACCCCCAATGCTCTGTGACTTAACTCCGATCGGTCTTTTGATTCAAGATAAGACAGAAAGATAGGCGATTGCGGTCGAGATCTATGTTGAGATTGATTATTTTTTGGCAGTCTTAGTATCTTGAATGAACAGCAGGCAACACCATGCAATGTTTTTGATAGTCAGTCATCACTGGCAGTATATTCAAGTATATCTATGCCTATGAAAGAGCACATAACAGTAAATTTCTGTGAACTGCAAATAATGGGTCATCACACATCACACACAACTTGCATGGCACAAGATGACCCACAACTGTGTTAATTGTGTGGTGATCACCGGACCTGACCCTCCCTTAACAGAATTCTGAAAGACAATTGATGACCATTTCAATCCTGATCCAAATGTGGAGTTGAAGTGTTCATCTTTATCTTCCTCCATGTTGAAAATGCTAATCCTTCCCCACCTCCCTCTATAGAGGGTAATATACCCTTAAAACCCCTTCTGACCCATGGCTATTTAGATGAGAACCCTTACCCCTCACTGTGGGTAAGGGTTTTGATGGGTATGGGTAAGGGTATGAAGAAAAAACCCGAGGGTTACCCAGGCCATACACTAGGCCAGGGTGATCAATGACAACAATTACCTTGGGTGCCACACCCTTTTGGGATCCACAAGACAATAGGCCAGATGGATGGGAGAGAGAGGCAGGGAAGGATTAGCATGCAACAACAACAACAACAATGGGTGGTATGCACCCTTTTGAGATCTGCAAGACAATTATTGTGGTAGATGGGCTATAAAACACTATATGACCTATAAGAAGGGATATTAGTACACATTTTAAATAACCCTATTGTCAAGGCTAGAGCTCTGGCGTAATACAAGGAGTGATAGGGGCTCCTGCACGCCAGGTGGCCTATATAATACATGACATAAGGCGGGAGTCTAGAATGGGTGAATGTGGTCATAGGCATACATATAGGGATGCTAACACCCCCCTGTGATCAATGTCCAGTCAGTTTGGACAGACTAAAGCTTCAGGCAAATCATGATTGAGGCCTATGCAAGCGATCCATTTTTGATGGATCATTTGAGCAAGTGGTTTGGTGAGAAGATCGGCTGGGTTTTTGGTTCTAAGAATGTGATGAACATTGATGAGGTGACAGTTAACAGAATTACGAATGAAGTGTGCACAGATGTTGATATGTTTCATATGGGAATGGGATTGTGGATCATGGGTACAGGCAACAGTACCTTGGTTATCACAATAGAGGGGGGTTGCCTGGTTTTGAGAGAAGCCAAGTTCATGGAAAAGTGAATGTAGCCAGAGGACTTGTCAAGCACAGTGAGAACACGTGAGATATTCAGCTTTACAGGATGAAAGGGCAACAATGACTTGTAGTGCTTTAAGGTCCAGTCTAATAGACTGGAAAAAGACCAGATACCGGACTGGACTGTAACCGGTGAAAACTGGACCATCAGTTACGGTTATCCCATTTAGGGAATTTACTATTTTCGGTCTAAGTCAATTTCATTTGTTTTTAAAACTGGGAAAAACCAGTTAGAACCGGTCATAGACCGGACTTTCAGTCCATTTTTAGAGCGCCTTACTCCTTCAAGACATGCTCCAAGCCCCAACATCCAAGGTTACACATATGCCATTCAAGCAAGTACATCAATCATCATGTGTCAAGTACTACTATTGCCAGGCAACCCACTCCCCCTTTTCCACTGTTAATCTCACACAAATGTATCTTATTACTGTACTATCTACCTTTTACAACAAGTAGGCAGACATTTATCTCAGAAGGTACATGATAATAAGTGAAACTATGACAAAAAAAGTATATTGGGTGAGAAGTAAGTACTACAGTAAGAATGGGTGCTTGAGATAGTCGTGCATGTCTTCGCGGAACGTATAAAGTTTACAGAATGTCCATCTTGATCGTATCTGTATGGATGTCAAGTTTCTAAGCCCGCGCGCATGTGCAGCGGTGTCCAGGACGAGAGGAAGGAGGGCCTCACTGGGCCCAGTAATTCGAAGCGCGGCTGGCCTTGCACCGCTCTGCACGTTTTGAAAGTTCATATACGGGGAAATATCGAATGTCTTGAGGTGTTCCTAAGTTTGCTAAGGCTGCAGACGCATGCAGCACTCTCGGGACTGGAAAGACTGAGTGTCACTAAGCTCTGTGCTGTCGCAACAAAAGAAAAATAAGGTTATTATGTAACATGGCTATCTAGCTTTGGGTGTTTGGGCGTTCTGCTTCACCGGGCCGCTTTTGTGCCGATTTCCACAACAGAGTTCTGTTTGACAGAGCTGAGTTGCAGCTCAGTCTTTTCAGTCCCGAGAGTGCTGCATGCGTCTGCGGCCTTAGCAAACTTAGGAACACCTCAAGACATTCGATATTTCCCCGTATATGAACTTTCAAAACGTGCAGAGCGGTGCAAGGCCAGCCGCGCTTCGAATTACTGGGCCCAGTGAGGCCCTCCTTCCTCTTGTCCTGGACACCGCTGCACATGCGCGCGGGCTTAGCAACTTGACATCCATACATATACGATCAAGATGGACATTCTGTAAACTTTATACGTTCCGCGAAGACATGCACGACTATCTCAAGCACCCATTCTTACTGTAGTACTTACTTCTCACCCAATATACTTTTTTTTGTCATAGTTTCACTTATTATCATGTACCTTCTGAGATAAATGTCTGCCTACTTGTTGTAAAAGGTAGATAGTACAGTAATAAGATACATTTGTGTGAAATTACAGTGGGAAAGGGGAGTGGGTCGCTCAGTTTATATGATGAAAGACCGGTCAAAATTGTTTAAAAACTGGTTCTAACTGGTTACTATTGGTCCAAAAGTAGACCAGTTAGGACCAGTCTTAGGACCACCCTCAGACCGATAGTAACTGGTCTAGAGGGGTCCGGTTCAGTTATTTGGGCCGGGTGACAATATACAGACCAGTCTCGGTCTCGGTCTTTTCCAAAAATGGAAAAAGACCGGGACCGGACCGGACTTTAAAGCACTAATGACTTGTTGCTTTGAGCTCCAAGTGAGTGGGCCATTTGCACATTCAACAATGTAACTGGATACCAATTTTCAGCATTCTGACATGGCCCAATCAGAGTCAGCAAAGGAATGGAAGATGGGAGTAGGGCAAGGGCTATTGCCATATATGATACTGCGAGCATAAGTTCCTTGAAGGTAATGAAGGAGGTGTTTAGTGGCTTCAAATGTTTAGTACCATAATTTGACATAAACTTGGCAAGTTTGCGGATGGCAAAGGATATGTCCGGGTGTGTGCAGTTTGAGAGATACATGCACTTGCCAACAATGGCACAGACTTAGGGATAATCACGGGCCACCCTGGGGTTTTTTTGGGCAACCCGTACCTGCACCCGCTAAAACCCGTGCCTGTAAGCACAGGTGCAGGTTTCCCGCAGTGTTACGCCCTGTGCGTATTCTGGCGATAGCCGTATGATCTGTTTGATATGGATCCTTCTTGTGTCACTTATACTCGATAAGCGCAAGCTGGTGCTTGTGAAACAACTGGAGTTGTTTTTAGTTTCTTCTAGGGGTTCCTCTTCTAACGTAGAGTCGTATCAATGGAGATTCTTCGCTATAGTACTGTAGTAGGTAAACCCTATTTAATCGAGGTTGGGGCTGTAAGGTGTATCCTCTGATCAATATGTTTTGTAAGTTTTCTTCTAGGGTGGGTTCGTAATGATATAATTCCACCAGTCTACTTTGGTACAGTAGGTATAACGCTAATCGATAACAAGGTCTCTTAATAACCTCTATGATCTTTGTAAGGACAACCTAGTTGTTCCGTAGTAATTATTACCGAACAACAATGCCGTCCTTGAAGGCAATGTTGTAATAGTCAGTTACCACTACAACACTGTCTACAAGTCGTAGAAAAGGTTTTGACAAGTGATCGTAACCTTTTCCACGATAGGGAATGAATTCGAAGAGAAATTGAAAGTCCTCCTCGAGTCCAATCTCTATCAAATTTTCTTTGGGCTTCGTTGAGGGTTCTGGGTAAGAGATGAGCTAAAGGCTTTCCCTTTAGATGGGTCTGAGTATGGAAAACAGGGGATTGATTTCCAAGAGAAGCTTAGGGCTTCTTGACGTCAAAGGTGGGTTTATATACATGTTTCGGAAGTAATAAATTACGAATTCTATCAGGCCACACTGTAAACGCGATATTGTGGACCCTGAACTCACCCCTAATCAGGGATAGGACACTACAGCACCAAAGAGTAGAGTTTACTACCTATATGGGATCTGGGGCGTAAACGCGGTGTCGTATAGTGTGTATGAGTATGAGGAATAGAAGTTAACAGTCGGCCTCCATAAGTGAGTGATCTATTGTCCTCTTCTATTCTTCTTATGTTCCGGGTTGTCAGCTGTGGTTGGCGTTCATAAGTAACTGCCCTAAAGCAAGCCAGATAACACGCTATAGATAATCGTAGTGACGGTCGGATCTCTACAAGATTCTAACTACTAAATAAGGGTTTTGGGTGGTTTTACTATGAGTCATTTGTTAGAAGACGAGTCACACTGTATAAGGGTGTATGGATCAGAGGGGCACGAGTCAATGATACGGGTCGCGGAAATACATAATCGTTCAGTCTCCTGCATACTACGGGTAGTGTCCGATAGTAAGGCTCCAATCCAATCTAGTAATGGGTCCCCTGCACGTAACACGCAGGCACAGGTGAGGGTCTGATGCGGGTTTGTGGGTTTGATGGGAACCTGTGGGGTTGATGTGGTTGATGCGGTTGTCGTGCGAATGTACTGGAAAATATATCAGATGCAGTTGGGATGGAGGGCAAGTACTGGAGGAAGCACCTTGATGAGAACTTGCATGGCGAGAGTGCAATTGACACGACTGAGGACACGACCGACCTGGACAGCACAGATCTTGAGAAGGTGGGGGGGGGGGGGGGTTCTTGGCACGCTCGACGAGGTGGATGCCACAGAGAACACCACTGATCTTGGTGCGTGCAGTGAGCTCTAGCTGGTGTGGTGCAAAGCGACTTACGAAAATGTTCGACGTGAGGGCGTTCTCCTTGGGGAGAGCAGGAGACCGCGACTGAAGCGCGGTATGGTCGTGCTTGTGAGTCCGGGAGGACAGAGAAAAGAGGTTCTAGATTACACAAAAGAGGAAGTTAGCTTCAAGATCAGAATTGGATACGCACGGGGGCTCGGTGGCTTGGGTTGGCGCAGCATAGTGGGTCTGCGATGGCCATGTCTTGTCTTTGATCAAATGGGGAGTTGTCTGACTGTGCGTCTGCTGGCCCGTAGCAGAAGTAGAACAACCTGCATGAAACTAGTCAGTGGTATTTCCCTGACAAAGTAAGGTACATTGCCTTGGCCATTTGTGCATCTCTGCTGCTACCTCTTTGTGCAGCGACGCCTCGATCGTGAGAGTCAATCTCCCCCGGGCTAGTAGTCGATCTTGCCGCCTGAGCAGGTCACATCTACGCTGATTAGTGAGCGTGAGGGAGTGTAATGAAAGGTGTTGTGCTGCCCATATGAGGGTGTGCTGTGACCTGTGCTAGGTGTCAGGGTGCACGAAGCGCTGGGCGAAGCCTGTGGATCCAGCCAGAGAGGTGAGCTCTGTGGGCGGGTAGGGCTCTCGTGCTCGCTGCAGCGATCTGTGAACTGGTGGTCACAATAGACCCGCTGCTTGGGGTTTTGCTGCTGCAAGAAGGAGGGGATTCCCCGCTGTTTTGCTGGTGGCATATGGTGGTTGGTTACAAATGGAGTGTGAACGGCACTATTTGTGAGCTTAGTTTGATTGTGGGGAATCCATGACTGAGTGTATGGCAGAAGGGTGTGGAGGGAGGGTGTAATTACAGAAGGAGAGCTGAGTATGTGCTACGACAAACCACTGCTACATGGCAGAAGATGGATGTGGTGGACGATGGACGAGGATGCCACCTTGCTCCTATCTGGCCACCAAGACTGCACTCCAAACTCCGACGCTATGTGTCTGCACGAGGATGCCCCAATAGACAGGTGGATTGAGCTGGAGCGCAGCAAGGCTAAGCATCCACATGAGCAAATCTAAGCCGAAGTGTTGTGCGTTGCGTCATGGGCCTTGCGTTGTGTGGGTCGTGTCATAGGCCTTGCGTTGTGCGGGTTGTGTCATGGGCCTTGCATTGTGCAGGTCGCGTCGTGCCTTGTGTTGTGCAGGTTGCATCATCGTGCGGGTCATGTCATGCGAATGTGCTGGAGGATGTAGAAGTGGTCATTGGATGACATGGCGACAAAGTTGAAGACAGGTAGTGTAGCGCAGCTGAGTGTCATGATAAGATCTGAGAGTAAAGAAAGTCAGTGTGCAACCAGAAAATGATACACACGGCGGCTCGGGGGCTCAGATGGGCATAGGGTAGTTTGGGTCGCATTGCAGCAGGCAGGGGAGTCACAGCGGGCACACAGGCAAAGTAAATAAGAAATGAGCAGGAAAATAAGAACAAGGATGCGAGTGGCGCAGCGAGGTGCAAGAAAGATGAGAAAGGGAAAAGATGGTGTTTTGAGCATGGTTTTGCCGATTGTTGATTTCCCACAGCAAACTGAGTTGAGCACGTTGAGCAGGCGTAGGCCACGTGGCCCAGATGGGGACTTGCAGCTGTCAGCGCATTGACACTTCTTCGCAAGGAAGGGTAGAAGGTGGCAGTAGTGTTTGGATGGCGAGACTCAGTGACAAAGAAAAAACCCGTGGAAACCCGCCAACTCTTACCCGCGGGTAGGGGTTTCTTGCAGGTGGGAAAATTCCAGCCCGCACCCGCGCCCGCCACAACCCGCACCCATGACCTGTGCGGGTTGCCCAACCTGTGATTTTCCCTAGGCACAGTAAGGTAGTTGACTGGACGTGTGGCATTCATCATCAGTGGTGGGGCATATGGAGGATGAGAGTCGGAAAGAAGGGCAAGGTGTTTTGACAGAGTTACAGTAATCCATGTGGAACTTGGTGAGTATGTTAATTGTGTACTATTCTTGATCAATCATAAGAAGGCACCAATCTCTCCAGCGATGGATGTGACATCCCAACAACCATTTGATATCATCACCATCAGTAATAGGAAAGTGATCTTTGAGTTGGGATGCAGCAAGGTCTGATTCTGATTTGGAATCAGAAGCAATAAGAAGATTGTCAACGCTAGTGGCAGAAATAGAAAGTGTGGAGGGAGAACAGCAGATGTACACACTCCAATCAGACTGACATTGAGAATAGCCAAGCGATGTGTAAGCCTGATGGAGGTGTAGGTACCATTGATGACCAGCCTAACATAGACCATAGAGGCCTTTGTGTAGATGCTGATGAGCTGGGAAGCTGGTCTGTGGGGAAACTATCACCCAACTCAAACCGTGCGTGCTCCCTTAGCTGGCAAGTTCTAGGGGTGGGAAGCCTTGTCCGATATCGCGCAGGTGTCTGCGGAGGACTAAACTTTGCAGCAGGGTCCATCTTGACCCTAAGGACTTGGGATACACTCCACTAAGGGTGCGGACGTGCGCGGTGGTTTCAGGAGCGGCAGGACTGTTCCGAAAAGATGGCAAATGCGGCCTATCTTGCACATCCGCACGGACTTCGCAACTTCGCACCTGAGGCCGCACTGGACCTTCAGAGGTGCTCCTAGATTTCCTAAGGGCGCGGACATGTGCTGCACTCTCGGGAACGCAAGGAAGAGTTGCACTGAACTCTTTAGGGATCTCTGCACTGAGAGACTGAGGGGGAACTCTTGGGCTTCTTCTATTGGGTTTGTAGGTAGTTACAAGCTATATATACTAGGGTCTGACAGTTCCAGGCACTGTAGTGAGGGAGAGGGGGCTGAGATGCTGTAACAACTAACAAGTTCATGAGGGGAAGTGTCATGGAGTGTGGGAAAGCGGTGGCAAAGTGGGCCGGAACTTCAGAAATGCGCGCAGATGTAAGTATGAGGGTAGGGGGATGATGGGGAGAGTGTCCTGGTGGCCTCTGGGCCTCTGATACTCACTTTTACGTGTACTGCCACTGCTGCTGCATATCAACGCCAGTATTTGGAACCACTTCCCTCTGGGGCAATCATATAAATTTCTTTGAGTAATGGTGTGTTGAGATATGCATTTTTAACATCAATATGACAAAGCTTGAAGTTGTTGAGAGTTGCAATGCAGAGGAAAGATCAGATAGATTCCCAACAGGCAACAGGGGTGAATGTTATGGCTTCACTCAGTCAATGACACGAGCCAATTATTCAGGACTTCTGCTGTGGAGAGCAATGCACCAGGAAGCGTTCAGAGGGTTTGAATACAGTCAATAAGACTGTGGAGTGGTGATGCACAAGATTGGAGTGTCCCTCTGAGTGAAGTTGAATATAGGAGCTTGTATTTAGCTACTGTAGTAGCAAAGACGAGCTTAGAGAAGTACAAGTGAAACTATGGCTGCTTAAATAGGTAATGACCCACTGAGACAACTGGGGTAAGAGATGTGCGAACTATAGTACAATCCTTCTTGGCATGAGGAACGAGATGAGCATATTGACAAGCTGAGAACAGAACAAGAACAAAAGGAAGAACATAATAAGTAACCGTGACGTAGGTGGCCACAGGTGAGTCAGCAGAGGTCCAAGGGTGAGTAATCAATGAGTCATGATAACTCCCCCATGAACCTATCCAGCACAACCCAATGCATGAAAGCAATAAAGTGCTTCATGATGGGTAAGCGAATCAGGGGATCATCAGTCAGCTACAGGGCTGACGTGAGAGGGAAAGGGTCATCAATCATGAAGTCAGGAACCAATCTGTCATCGTATGATGGGTCATCAAGACAACTTGATGACCTATCATATGATGAGTCAAGAGTATAGTAAGCAAGAAATAAAGCAGGGAGCGCATTCACTGCTGAGTCAATAGTTCGAGAATTGGAAAAAGGAGTCAGAATCGGGCCATTCATAACAGTGAAGGTGAAAGTAAAGTCTTAACTGAAGATTTGTGTAAACCCTTTTGCAATGAGCTGCCCCTTAAAGTGAGAGATGTGTCTGTCTTTATCATGTTTGATATGAAGAACCCATTTGCATTGAATGGCTTTACGACCAGGGGGAAGAGTGGCAATCTTCTCATAGACACCTTTGGCTTTTAGTGCCTTAAGTTCCTTGTGCATGGCAGCAAGCCATTCACTCCAGTATTTGGACCATTCAGCATGTCAAACAGAGGGAGGATTGCAATCATCATCTGTTGTGATGTTAACAGCCATATCAAGGATGAGGTCAGCATTGAGAATGAGAGGGACAATATGTTCTGCATCTGAGGGTCCATCAGGGAGGGGGACAAGCAACTTGTCATTGTTTAGTTGTAGCAATTGGCCAACAATTTCGTTGAAAGGGACAAATTCATTAAACTTGAAGGAAAGTGTGATTGAACAACAAGGACAAGCTGGCACTGTTGTGTCAGGTAAAGGAAGGGATGTGATGTTACTGTTGTCGATAAACAGTTAAGACTGTCCATGCACAGGTTTAAGTCCAGGTGAGAGTGGAGATGTGTTGTTAGCACTCCAGGGACTAGAGATTTAGAATTTCAGTCCAATGGGACTGAAAGTAAAGAAAATGCAAGGACATACAAATGTCCAGGCATAGGTACACACTAGGGTGTAGACAGTAAAATGTCGCCAATAGAAGGATGACTAAGGGCGACAAAACTCAGCCCATGAGGACAGAGGGTAAGGAAGTGCGAGGATGTACAAATGTCCAGGCAAAGATCCAAGTCCAGGCATGGTAGGTGAAACATCACCAGTGCATGGGGACTGAGGATAAGGAAGTCAGTCATAAATGACTGGAGGTGTGACCTGTGTGAGGACATATGAATGTCCAAGCATGGGAAGATGGTTAACATGATTGTTGGAGGGGTGGAGGAAGGGACAGGTGGGTGTGGATGAGATAGTAGTGGCAACACATCATAATGTATATCTGATAAATGATCTGGGAAGTTGATGTTGTCCCATAATGGCAAATAAGTGGGAGAGGGGCAGGAGAAGAAGATGCCAAGGGAAAGTCATGAAATATAACATCTCGGCGAACTTTTAGGGTGTCAGTGTTGCTGTTTGGGAAGAAACCCAAATCAGGTATCCCTTTGCATCCTTAGCATAGCTAAGAAAACGCCCACTTTTGCCATGTGGTTGGAATTTAGATACAGTAAGTAGAGTAGTAATGACATGTGCAGTGCAGTTGGTGCCAAAAGGGTGAAGATGGGAAAGGTTGGGTTTATAATGGAACCATAAGTGAAAGGGAGTGACATTGAAAGGAAGTGTGGAGTGGAGGATGCGTTGTTTGATGTGTATGGCAGCAAGGACAGCAAAAGGCCAGAAGAAATCATGTAAGTTGGCATCAATAAGCATGACACGTGCCATGGAACAAATTGTGAGGTTGGTACATTCAGTGATGCTGTTTTGAGGAGGGGAGTCAGGAACAGTTTTCATATAAGATACTGTGGTCTTTGCAGTGGATGGCCATTTGTCCTTGAACAAGCTTAGAAGCATTGTCAACATAAAGGAGTTTGATTTGTTGACCATAAAACCTCTCAGCGGTGGTTTAAAATTGGAGGAAGAGCAGTAATGCTTTGTTTTGACTTTTCATGAGAAAGAGGGTGATAAATCAAGAATAACAATCAATGAATAGAATATAATAAGTAAAGTTTCCATAGCCAAGGGGAAGAGGACCACAAATGTCACAATGAATGCATTCAAGGAGTTGGGTTGCACGATGAAGAGATTGTTTTGAAAAAGGTAGTCGACAAATGTTGGCACAAGCGCAAACCTCACAAGAAAGGTGTGTAGAGTTGTCAAAGGGAAGGCCATCAATGGCAGAATGGAGACCTTTAATGCCTATATGTCTCATTAGGCGATGTAAAAAGCTAAGGGACATGAGAGAAGGAGACAGAATGTTGAAGACGAGATGGTAAAGTTGGTGGGGCAAGACATGATAGCAAAGAGGGAGAATGAGGGGTATGACATGAAGGTCGAGTCGGTACATGTCATTTATGATAGTCCCACCAATGATAGTCTTATTGTTGGCAGATAAGGTGATTGTATTGTGACCAAGTGTTGAAACAACACCGGCCTTGTTAAGTTGTATGCTGCTAATAAGGTTAGAATGTGCAGCAGGGATGTGGAGCACGTTGTGGAGTAAAATGGGGGAGGTTTTGTTGCCATACTTGCCCTTGAGGTGGACAGTGCCTCGACTGATGGCAATGGTGGTCAAATTTTGGCCAAAACCTTTGACAGTAAGGGGTTGAATGGATTCATATTGTTCAAAGACAGAGCAGTGATACACAGCAGCAGTGGCTATATGTATAAAAGTGAGTATCAGGCTCCTCAGGCCACCAGAACCCTCTCCCCATCATCCCCCTACCCTCATACATATAGCTACGTGCATTTTGGAGTTCTGGCCTGCTTTGCCACCACTTTCCCGCAATCTGTGACACTTCCCTCATGGACTTGTTATAGCATCTCAGCCCCCTCTCCCCTCACTACAGTGCCTGGAACTGTCAGACCCTAGTATATATAGCCTGTAACTACCTACAAACCTAATAGAAAAAGCCCAGGAGTTTCCCCTCAGTCTCTCAGTGCAGAGATCCCTAAAGAGTTTAGTGCAACTCTTCCTTGCATTCCCGAGAGTGCAGCACACATCTGCGCCCTTAGAAAATTTAGGAGCACCTCCGGAGGTCCAGTGCGGCCTCAGGTGCGAAGTTGTGAAGTCTGCACAGATGTGCAAGATAGGCCATGCTCACCATCTTTCCAGAACAGTCCTGCTGCTCCCAGAACCACCGCATGCGTCTGCACCCTTAGCAGAGCATATCCCAAGTCCATAGGGTTAAGATGGACCCTCCCACAAAGTTTGGTCCTCTGCAGACACCTGCATGATATTGGACAGGGCTTCCCACCCCTAGAACTTGCTGGCTGAGGAGCACGTGTGGTTTAAGTTGGGTGATAGTTTCCCCACAGACCAGCTTCCCAGCTCATCAGCGGTCATGGAAGACATGACGATTTGCTCCTGAGTTATGGTGACAAGAGTTGTTGCAAGGAAGAGATTGGTTGAGGATGGGGAGTGTGGCAAAGACAGCATTGTCAAAGATGTGAGTGATTCAAGTATAGCAGTTGATATCATCGTCGGAAGTGAGAAGTGAATTGGCTTTGCAATGATTGACAGCCTTAATATCTTCAGTGAACAAGCAGTCAAGAGAAGTGGTGGTAGAGGTAGACTGGTTAATGATGGGCTGTTTGCATCGAGCAAAAGCAGGATGCGTTTTTGGTGGAATGTTATTGTCTGGTGAACATTGTGAGGGGTGTAAGTGAATGTTCCAAGGGCCATGCCACCAGTCACCATATTGGCCAGCTTTTGCACCTTTGAAGGAGATATAATCAGAGGTGTTGTGACCATGAGGAGAGGTACAAAAGGGTTTGTGCATTGGTGAGTGTCAGTAGTTTGTGTTCAAGGACATTTGTTGGGAGTAGGAGAGTTTGTGGAGGCAGTTGAGATGTCAGCAGGCGAGGATGCTTGAAGTGTTGATAAGCTGGGAAGCTGGTCTGTGGGGAAACTATCACCCAACTCAAACCACGCGTGCTCCTCAGCTGGCAAGTTCTAGGGGTGGGAAGCCCTGTCTGATATTGTGCAGGTGTCCGCGGGAAACCAAACTTTGCAGGAGGGTCCGTCTTGACCCTAAGGACTTGGGATACGCTCCGCTAAGGGTGCGGACGTGTACGGCGGTTCCGGGAGCGGCAGGACTGTTCCGGAAAGACTGTAAGTGTGGCCTACTGTGCACGTCCGCATGGACTTCGCAACTTTGCACCTAAGGCCACACTGGACCTCTGGAGGTGCTCCTGAATTTCCTAAGGGCGTGGGGACGTGCTGCACTCTCGGAAACGCGAGAAAGAGTTGCACTGAACTCTTTGGGGATCTCTGCACTGAGAGACTGAGGGGGGGAACTCCTGGGCTTCTTCTTATTGTTTGTAGGTAGTTACAAGCTATATATACTAGGGTTTGACAGTTCCAGGCACTGTAGTGAGGGGAGGAAGGGACTGAGATGCTATAAACTATCCATAAGGGGATGTGTCACAGAGCGTGGGAAAGTGGCCCGGAACTCCGAAATGCACATAGATGTAAGTATGAGGGTAGGGGGACGATGGGGAGATGGTCCTGGTGCTCTGAGGAGCCTGATACTCACTTTTACGCGTACTGCCGCTGCTGCTGCGTATCAGCGTTTCTGAGCATCATAGCATGCTGTAAATATATGAGATGTGGATTGGTAATCGTCCTTATGGTGATACCAGTATTCATTGCGAATGGTAGTTATAAATGTGGTGGAATCGATTGAGAGGGTTTGGGAGTCAGAATCTCGAACTTTGGTGTGAAGACTTAAAACAAAATCTCTCCAGCTGTCATCTTGTGGCATGAGATTGAGGATGGCAAGAGCAAAATTGTGATCAGTCATGCGTTCAGCATTGAGGTCACAAAGCAAGTTATACAATGTTTGCATGTTGTTAAGCCACCTGGAGATATTCATATTTGATTCACATCAATAAGTCATGATTTGTCCTTTTATTGTTGCGGCACGGAGAGAATTTCATGGCTGGTAAACAGAGTGCAAGCTCTCCCAAGCTTGTTTGGCATATTTAGCTTGTTTGACTAAGTGGAGTTGGTGGCTGGGAACAGCAGAGACGATCCTGGAGAGGGTAATATTATTGCCAGTCATCCAAGGTTATGCATCGAGAAGAGCTTGCTCATGTTCATGTTTATTTCCTGGGACATGGACAGAGAACATTTGGCCAGTGTCATTGAAGCCTTGGTGGGTAACAGGATGATGAAGTGAAGGGATGGTAGGTGGTTTGAAAGAGGGTCCTTTGACATACATCAAAAGATCCCATTCTTGAAGTTTGTGATACAATTTTGTTTGCCACTCTCCATAGTTGTTTGTCCCATTGTCAATGATTTTTGGGAGTTCAGTTTGATGTACAGCATCATAAGACATGATAGGGGTAGATTTGCAAGTATGGTTTTGGTGTTTGTTGTTGTTATTGGTTTATTTATAGTGTGAGAGCGCTAGACAGGGCCCATAACCTGTCAAGGCTAGAGCTCTAGCATAATACAAGGAGCGATATGCATTCAATACAACAGGAAGCTATGCTAGTACAAGGGTGCCTACCTGGCATAATACAAGGAGCGATAGGGGCTCCTACACACCAGGTGGCCTATATAATATATGACATAAGGTGGGAGTCTGGAACAGGTGGACGTGGTCATAGGCATACATATAGGGATGCTAACACCTATAATACTCACTTATTTGTAGCTATTGCTCATTTGGCTATAGAATAATAAGTAACTAATAAGTGGGGAAATATGTCACCGGCTCTCTGAGGTAAGGCTAGCTTGTATGCCTTACGGACAGGGGTAAGTTCCATTCAGGATCTGGGCTTCAGGGTTTGGACTCGTTTCGGTGTCTTGTGTTGTGTGATTCCCTTGATCGTCGGCTTGTGGAACTAAATGCATAGGATTGATAGCAGTGCGGGCTGCTCTTCTGGATTTCTCGGTGTTTGAGCTATTGATATGGATTGTCCGGGTTTGTAATTGTATCCGTTGGCTTGTTATCATTCCGTCGGGCATTCTTGGACAGTCGGGTAGTACAGTTGAATTAGTTGCTACCCATAGTACTGGTATCTCCGTCTACGGGTTCACGTCTCCATTAGTCCTGCCAGGGATGTATTTATACGGCTCCAACTTGGATTGGGAAGCTCCAAGTTGAGTCTCCTGTCTATCACAATATGAGGCTAGTGACCACAAACACTCTTCTCTTCCGCTCGAGCCCTCTACTTCACAAGGGGAACCTCTGGTATAACGTACAGAGGCTACGAACCCTTACTCAGACGCATCTAAGGGGCTAAGCCCTTAGCTTTCTACTTCAAGTACTACCACTAAGTCTACACTACCGCGGTCGCTAGTAGCGGCGGTGACATTAGACTCAACTTTCTTCAAATAACAAGCTACGGTGGCTGATCCGTACGACGAGCTCGAGGAGTTCTACCTCAAGGACGAGGAACTAGTCAGATATCGACCAAACTCAAGGATCATCTTGGTCGAACGATACAACAAACATAACAAGACAGGAAAGCAATACCTGGTCTTCTGTGATAGCGACAAACTACGATTCAAACGAGGCATACCAGTGGCCCTATTCAGCAACAGGTGGTACAAAGTCCACATTACCCAGACAACAGGAACTTCTTATTAGGGAAGAGTTTAACGACGCACACGATTTCGATACATCTATTGAGGCAGCAGACGCACCAAAGCCAGACTCCCCACCAGCCTACCAAAGAGACGTGCTAGACGAAGACGATAGAGCACCTAGCCCATCAGGAAACCCCAGGAACCCAGGGAAGAACCATCAGACGACGAAACGGATCCGATCGACCACACGATTAGGCATAGCCCAGTACAAACTGAAAGAACCCGAGCAACCCACCCCCTCAGCAGTGAAACTTCTTCCTAGCAACACCAACAACTATTAGTAACCCACCTCTCCAACAATGAACGCTTATGATGACCACAGCAACTACCCACACCAGTACAGGAACCTCGTCAAATCCCACTAGAGGGACAGGGAATCCTGCCACCGCTGAAACCCTCCGCACAGCCTTCAACAAAGCCTTCAAACGACTCCTGCCCTCCAACCCTGAAGGGGGAGGAGGAGGTGGAGGAGGCGGTGGAGGTGGCGGTGGAGGTGGCGGTGGAGGAGGAGGGGCGCCGGCAAACGCAATGGTCCCAGTGGCCGCCGCAGCCGACATCCGGACGATGGGAAGTCGACCTGACCCCTTTGATGGGGATAGAACCAAAGCTGACGCATTTATTGAAGACGTCAAGATGTACTTCAGGCTTAACAGCGATGTTGCAGGACATAACTCCCCCATGAAGAAAATCGCATTTACCCTCACACATACAGTATGAAAGGACCACGGGTCGCAGGATGGGTACAAGACGCAGGAGAATTCCTGGATCACCTAGACCCCGCAGTAGACAACATCCCAGCCTTATGGGAGCAATTCCTGGACGAGTTCGAGGCACAGTTCCAGGACACTGCTAAGGAAGAACAGGCACGCACCAAATTACAAACGCATTCTATGAAAGGGGATCAAATTGACGAATATGTTAGCAAATTTGAGGAGCTGGCCCGGTTAGCGAACTACACCACCGGAAACCCCGAAACAATACAACAGTTCTTAGCAGGACTAATGCCAGAGACTCTCAAAGATGTGAAGAGAGCACCCACGGTTGACACCTACCCCACCATCAAAGAAAGGGCAATTCAAAGCGTTCAGGTGCAGAATGAGGTCAAGCAGATCCTGGCCCAACAACAAGCGTTGAAAGCAACTAAAACGCATCACCCCTCAGTCTATCAAGGACAGGGGAGATTCCAACAGAGAACGCCCCCACGACCGTTCTATGACCATAATAACCCAAGCCGACAGTACCAGAACCATAGGCCGCCCCAACGACCTACAGTGGGCTCAAAAACCGTTGCAATGTTTGGCCATTTTTGACTGGGTGTGATATAGCGCTTAACAGAGTGGGAATTGCACTTAGAGTTGGCAGGGTAGAGTAAAGTACTTATTCTTGGCTTTCAAATGGTGTTTTGATCATATGATTTGAATGAGCAGTTGTAGAGATATAACCATTCTAATCTAGGGTTATCATTGCAACGGTTTTAGAGCTGTTGTAAATATCCAACTATTTAAAGTGTGCAATGTAGCGCTTGATGGACGGAGAATCATGCTTCGTGTAAATACAATTAAGTATAGTATTTGATCTTGGCTTTCTAACAGTGTATTAATCATATTATTTGACCCAATGGTTGTAGAGATATGCTCAGTTTAATTTGGTGTATCCATTGCAACAGTTTTGTCACAGTTTCAGAGTATTTGCAATGTAGTGCTGGACTGAGTGAGAATGGTGCTTAGTGCAAATAGGGTCGAGTAAAGTATTTAATCTTGGCTTTCTAATGGTCTTTTAACCATATCATTTGATCCAACAGTTGTAAAGATATCTCTAGTTTAATTTAGGGTATCCTTGTAATGATTCTTAGCCATTGTAAATATGCAATATTTAGAGTGTATCAATACTTTATTAAGTTCTACTTTGCTTTAAGCACTGCCCTAACCCTTTTAGACATACCTTTTACTAATTTTTGATACTTCTCAACTGCTAACTTCTCCCAGTTTGGCTTAATTATTTCTATAACTTATAAATCCCATTAAAAGGGCTTTTATGCCCTGTAAGGCCTTCTTTCAAAAAACCTTAAAAAATTAAGTGCTTTACTTGGCCTCATTTATGCTAAGCATCATTTTCAATACATTAAGCACTATATTACAAGCACTTTAAAGCTGTTAAAAAGGCTATTACAATGGATACCCTAAATTAAACTAGGCATATCTCTATAACCATTGGGTTAAATGATGTGATTTCAAGGCTGTTAGAAAGCCAAGATTAAATACTTTACATTACATAAGCATCACTCTCACACCATTCAGCATTAAATCATGTATTTACATATTTACAACAGCTTAAAAACCATTACAATGAATGCCCTAGATTAAATTAAGCATATTTTTACAACCATTGAGACTAATGCTTAGTATACATAAGATAAATAAAAGTCTTTAATCTTAGCTTTTCAATAGTCTTTTAACCATATCATTTAACCCAATGATTGTAGAGATATGCTTAGTTTAATCTAAAGCATTCATTATAATGGTTTTTAAGCTGTTGTAAATATGTAAATACATGATTTAATGCTGAATGGTGTGAGAGTGATGCTTATGTAATGTAAAGTATTTAATCTTGGCTTTCTAACAGCCTTGAAATCACATCATTTAACCCAATGGTTATAGAGATATGCCTAGTTTAATTTAGGGTATCCATTGTAATAGCCTTTTTAACAGCTTTAAAGTGCTTGTAATATAGTGCTTAATGTATTGAAAATGATGCTTAGCATAAATGAGGCCAAGTAAAGCACTTAATCTTTTAAGGTTTTTTAAAAGAAGGCCTTACAGGGCATAAAAGCCCTTTTAATGGGATTTATAAGTTATAGAAATAATTAAGCCAAACTGGGAGAAGTTAGCAGTTGAGAAGTATCAAAAATTAGTAAAAGGTATGTCTAAAAGGGTTAGGGCAGTGCTTAAAGCAAAGTAGAACTTAATAAAGTATTGATACACTCTAAATATTGCATATTTACAATGGCTAAGAATCATTACAAGGTTACCCTAAATTAAACTAGACATATCTCTACAACTATTGGATCAAATGATATGGTTAAAAGACCCTTAGAAAGCCAGGATTAAATACTTTACTTCACCCTATTTGCTCTAAGCACCATTCTCACTCAGTCAAGCACTACATTGCAAATACTCAGAAACTGTGACAAAACTGTTGCAATGGATACACCAAATTAAACTGGGCATATCTCTACAACCATTTGGTCAAATAATATGATTAGTACACTGTTAGAAAGCCACGATCGAACACTATACTTTATTTTATTTACACTAAGCATGATTCTCCGTCCATCAAGCGCTACATTACACACTTTAAACAGTTGGATATTTACAACAGCTCTAAAACCGTTGCAATGATAACTCTAGATTAAAATGGTTATATCTCTACAACTGCTCATTCAAATCATATGATCAAAACACCATTTGAAAGCCAAGATTAAGTACTTTACTCTACTCTGCCAACTCTAAGTGCAATTCCCACTCTGTTAAGCACTATATTGCACCCAGTCAAAAATGGCCAAACATTGCAACAGTTTTTGAGCCTACTGTACGTATAACTCGTCAAATGCCCTCGATGGATGAATAACCAATCGGTCCCCATGGATCTGGAAGGAACCGAGCGCCCCACGACGAGGACCAGGAAGGATTAACCTCACGGGACCAATCCCAGCCACCCGCAATGGAGCATGCTTTCAGTGTGGGCAACAAGGTCACTTTGCCAGGGAATGCCCGAATCGCCCAAACCGAAAGGATAAGAGAAGGATTAACCTCATAGACTTCGAACCGGAGGACCCATATGGGGATAATTACCAGGAACCGGAAGTCGACCACGTAGCCCACATCAAAAGTCAAATGGATTCAATGACCTTCGATGACTGAAAGCAACTCATCCAAGAGCTAGGACAAGGGCCCCAACCGGATTTTTAAACAGTCTAATTAGGTCAGCCTTAATTAGACAAACGCTTAAGAATGATGTGTATATCTCAGCACGAAAATCAATGACAGTCTGCTGCTATACTCAGACAAAAGCGAAAAGGGCCGAAATCATCGCCTTAATAGATTCAGGCGCAACCGAGAACTTCCTAAACTTATCCCTCGCCAAATGGCTATGACTTCCAATTAAGCAACTAGATGAACCAAGAACGCTGTACAACGTGGACAACACGGAGAACAAGGCAGGCAAACTGCAGTACTACACAGACCTACAGGTCACTACAGGAGCCAAACGCACCAATCTACGATTCTTCCTCACCGACTTAGGAAAGAACCAAGCTATATTAGGGTACTCATGGTTCGCAGCAGTCCAACCGAACATTGATTGGGCCAAAGGATGGATCGACCACACTCAGTTACCCATCATTTTTCGAGCTCCAGATGCCGACAAAGTGCACTTCGTGCCTCGACAACAGAACAGACCACGAACTAGAAACCAACTAGAACATGGACGTTACTACATTGGCTCAGTAACCATTCACCCTGCTGGCCACACAGAGCAGTCAAAGGCGGAGCTGCCAACCGCCTTCGCTAGACACAAAAAGGTATTCGATGAGGAATGGTCACAGCGTCTCCCAAAGCATACCATTTGGGACCATGCGATAGAACTACTTCCCGATGCTCCTGCCACCTTACCAGCCCGCCTATTGCCCCTCAATCGTGCAGAGCAAGAGGAAATGCACCGCTTCGTCCAGGAACACCTATGGAGAGGAACCATCAGGGAGTCCTGGAGCCCCTATGCCACTAACTTTTTCTTCGTAAAAAAGAAAGATGGCAAACTATGTCCTGTTCAGGATTATCGCCCTATCAACAAATGGACGAAGAAAAACCGCAACGTTTCCCCCCTCATTCCTCAGACCATCGACCGACTCAGTGGATGTACCCTATTTACCAAATTCGATGTTCGATGGGGATACAACAATACATGAATCAAGCCAGGAGATGAGTGGAAAGCTGCCTTTCTCACCCGGAGGGCTCTTCGAACCAACGGTTATGTTCTTCGGTCTCACAAACTCTCCGGCCACGTTCCAAATGATGATAAACACCATCTTCCGTGCCGAAGTAGCACAAGGATGGCTATCGGTTTACATGGACGACATCGCAATCCACACCAAACCTTAGGATGGAGAAACGGAGTTGCAGCATCGACAACGGCATGAGCGTCTCACCCACCATATCCTTGACATCCTCGAACGACATGACCTTTACCTCAAACCTGAAAAGTGCACCTTTGCTCAGACCGAGATCGAATACCTTGGAGTGATCGTCGGGAATAACTCCCTCCGAATGGACCCCTCAAAACTTGACAGCATAGCAACTTGGCCGGTCCCATGCAAGCCAACCGATGTACGAAAATTCCTGGGATTCACAGGATACTACTGCTACTTCGTCAAGAACTACTCAAAGATTGCCCGACCACTCCTAGACCTCACAAAGAAAACGACCACCTGGCATTGGGGACCGGCGCAGCAGCAAGCATTCTCCCACCTCAAAACACTAATGTGCTCACAACCCGTCCTCACTCAACCTGATTTCAAAAAGCGCTTCTTCCTCCAAACTGATGCATCCGCATACGGCGTGGGCGCCGTACTCTTGCAAGTGGCAGAACCTAAGATACCTATCACAACCAACACTGGCACCACCCAGAACTTTAAACCCAAACTACACCCAATAGCCTATTACTCCGCAACCTTCACCCCTACTGAGCGGAACTACGACATATACGAACGAGAACTACTTGCGATCATGAAGTCCCTAGCACACTGGCAACCCTATCTAGGGTGGACTAAGGAACCGTTCACTATCTTAACAGATCACGCAAACCTCCAGTATTGGAAGTCTCCCAAAAACCTAAACCGACGCACAGCCCGATGGCATGCCGACCTACAGGAGTACGACTTTAATATCGAATACGTACCAGGGAAAACCAATACCTCAGCTGATGCCCTATCGCGACCAAATGATGCCGATGAAGGAAAGAACGACAATCAGGCAGTGACGATGCTCCCATCAGACAAATTCATCAACACCGCCTCCATCACCGGGGAACAAGACCGACGAGCGTTGATGAACTTAGTACATGATCACCCCACGGCTGGGCATCCTGGCCGAGATGAAACCATCCGAAAAGCTAAGCAACATGCCACATGGCCAGGAATGAATCGATGGATCACCAACTACATCAAGGGCTGCGCCACCTGTCAGCAAAACAAAATCCTAACTCATTGGAAAAGAACTCCGGCATTCCGAATTCCGACGGAACCCACGGCGCTCCCCTTCCAGCAAGTGGCCATGGACCTCATCACTGGCTTACCCAAACACAAGGGAAAAGATGCGATACTAACCATCGTGGACCATGGATGCAGCAGGGCCGCGATCTTCATCCCCTGCAGTACCACAATCACAGGGCCCGGAGTTGCTCAGCTATACCTAGAACACGTCTATAGGTGGTTCGGACTACCACAAAAAGTTATCAGTGATCGAGACCCCAGGTTCACCTCCCACTTCGCCAGAGGGGTCAATGAACAACTTAACATCCAGCAGAACCTCTCTACGGCATTTCATCCTCAGACAGACGGCCTATCTGAACGGAAGAACCAATGGGTCGAGCAATATCTCCGCCTGGTTACTTCCACATCCCCGGAGGACTGGACTCACTGGATTCCAGTAGCGACGGCTGTACACAACAACCGACGAAACGAAACCACAGGGCTATCCCCGAATCAAGTACTACTAGGTTATGAAATCAATGTATCCCCTCCAGCGGTGCAACCATCAAAGAATCATGAAGCCCAACAGTGCATCACCATAATGAAGGAGAAACGGGAAATGGCCATTGATGCCATCAACAAGGTAGCAAAACAAGGGCAACCGATCGCATCACAATATCAAGTCGGCGATCAGGTGTGGCTTGATGCAACCAACCTACTGATCCGCCACCAAAAGACTAAGTTAGCCCCTAAGCGGTATGGACCATTCCTAATCACCAAAGAAATCAGCCCAGTAGCGTACCAACTGGAGCTACCTATCTCCTGGCGGATCCACAACGTATTCCAATAGACGTACACACTTTAGTTTTACTTTTATCAGTCTTACTGAGAAATGTAAGTGCTACTTTGGACAGCTAGACAGAGGCTTACTACCTTACAGATTTACTGTAATTTAGTTTTATGATAAGTAATAACAGCTATACAGTATAGTTTTACTTACAGATGATCTAACTGTGCCCTAGTTTTACTTACAAATGATTTACCTGTACATTAGTTTTACTTATAGACAATCTAACTGTACCATAGTTTTACTTACAAATGATCTATCTATATGTTAGTTTTACTTACAGATGATCTACCTGTACCATAGTTTTACTTATAGATGATCTACCTGTATCATAGTTTTACTTATAAATAATCTACCTATACTTTAGTTTTACTTACAAATGATCTATCTGTATGTTAGTTTTACTTACAGATGATCTAGCTGTACCATAGTTTTACTTATAGATAATCTACCTGTACTTTAGTTTTACTTACAAATGATTTACCTGTATGTTAGTTTTACTTACAGATGATCTAACTGTATCATAGTTTTACTAACAAATGATCTATCTGTACATTAGTTTTACTTACAAATGATCTATCTGTATATTAGTTTTACTTACAAATGATCTATCTGTATATTAGTTTTACTTACAGATGATCTATCTGTACATTAGTTTTACTTACAAATGATCTATCTGTATATTAGTTTTACTTACAGATGATCTATCTGTACTCTAGTTTTAGTTGCAGATGATCTATCTGTACCTTAGTTTTACTTACAGATAATCTACCTGTAATTTAGTTTTACTTACAAATGATTTACCTGTATGTTAGTTTTACTTACAGATGATCTAACTGTATCATAGTTTTACTAACAAATGATCTATCTGTACATTAGTTTTACTTATAAATAATCTATCTGTACTCTAGTTTTACTTGCAGATGATCTATCTGTACCTTAGTTTTACTTACAAATGATCTATCTGTATATTAGTTTTACTTACAAATGATCTACCTGTACATTAGTTTTACTTACAGATGATCTATCTGTACTTTAGTTTTACTTACAAATGATCTACCTGTATGTTAGTTTTACTTACAGATGATCTAACTATATGTTAGTTTTACTAACAAATGATCTATCTGTACATTAGTTTTACTTACAGATGATCTAACTATATAATAGTTTTACTTACAAATGATCTATCTGTACTTTAGTTTTACCTATAGATGATTTACCTATACTATAGTTTTACTTATAAATGATCTATCTGTATGTTAGTTTTACTTACAGATGATCTACCTGTACTTTAGTTTTACTTATAGATGATCTAACTGTACCATAGTTTTACTTACAAATGATCTAACTGTATATTAGTTTTACTTACAAATGATCTATCTGTACATTAATTTTACCTATAGATCATCTACCTCTACCATAGTTTTACTTACAAATGATCTATCTGTATGTTAGCTTTACCTAGCTATGAGGTTCTTTACTCTTACTATTGTTATTGGTACTTCTGTCACTTAAATGGATTGATTACCTTTGCCACTTTAATACATTGTGCATTATACCATCTAAATGTCTAAAATAGGGTTGTTCAAAGTACCACTTATTTGCTACTTATTAGGTCCACTTATTGCCCATTTGGCTATAAAACACTATGTGACCTATAAGGAGGGGTATTAGTACCCATTTTGAACAACCCTATAATACTCACTTATTTGTAGCTATTGCCCATTTGGCTGTAAAACAATAAGTAATCAATAAGTGGAGAAATAAGTGCCAACTTTGAACGACCCTAATGATGAACGTGTTAATGTACTGTATATTAAAATAGTACAGCTAGATAATTTGTAAGTAAAACTATAATACAGCCAGATCATCTCTAAGTAAAACTAAAATACAGGTAGACCATTCATAAGTAAAACTAAGATACAGTTAGATTATTTGTAAGTAAAACTAAGGTATAGCTAGATTATCTCTAAGTAAAACTAGGATACAGATAGATCATTTGTAAGTAAAACTAAGGTACAGATAGATTATGTATAAGTAAAACTAGAATACAGGTAGATTATCTGTAAGTAAAACTATGGTACAGTTAGATTATCTGTAAGTAAAACTATGATATAGGTCGATCATCTATAAGAGAGATACCAAATATCTAAAAGACCCAATATACAACATACACAATGGCACTAAGATCCAGTTATAATCAGAGCTGAGATCTTTTTTAGGTGACTCTGGATTCGGAAACTTTGCAACCCTACAAATGATCTTAGTTCAGCAAACATAGCAAATATCACCACACATAAAAATCACAAAAGACCCAACTCACCAGATTAAGATGTATATAGCATTGAAGTTAAGGAAGGTCTAAAGGGGCACGCATGTGAGAATAAGGATGAGAAACAGGTAGAAATGGATGTATGTTTTGATGGATGGGTTGCACAGGAGCTCAAGACACAAACCTAGAGATTGGAACTTTGGCTATATCACAATAGCAGCACATAGGCATTGTCTGGGAAGATGAAAAAGATGAAAAAGGGCATTTGAGGAGAAGGGGTGGCATTAGCACTGCTGCTTACCCATGTCATCATCATCCAATCTGTCTCTGGCTCTCAACATATGGGCTAACATCTGACTCTACAAGAGTGTTAGGAGAGTTGAACATCCCCTACACCTTATAGTGCAGGACATGCTTAAACATACTTTTGTAATGCATGCTCTTCATCTAATTCATCTGTTACTCGTAATTGCAGGAACGTATATCTTATGTGCAGACCTGCACGAGCAAATTGAGCAAGTCACACACGCGGCATCAGATAAGCACAAGAGTACATACGGGTGTCAAGGGACACAGCAACTTATCGGAAAATAAAATTACCTGAGCCAGGAGCACCTGTGTAAGAGCAGGCACAACTCGTCCAACTAGGCGGGCTAATGAATAGGGTGGATTCAACACTTTTCGTGTTCTAGGCTATTCCAACTTACATCCATCATACTTTCAGACT